>VXAV01009992.1:82179-97918 GCA_013399715.1 Alectura lathami | reverse complement strand
AAAAAGAACAACCAAGATAGCAAAGATCTTTTATTTTAAAGTATTCTTTACAAATAAATTAATCAACAGCTAAAATAAAATAAGCACGGTAAGTACTATTTTACTGTGGTAGCGCTAAAACTAATTATGAGATACAGTGATTAGAAAGTGAATGGGGATCTCATATAAAAAAAGTAATTTTGAAAGAGTATTGCTAAGGGAATACTTTCAAGAAAATAAATACTAGTTTGTATCAGTGAACAAGAACATTTAGCTTGGAATTAAAGTTGAAATGTGTTGAAAGATCACTTCCTGGCAGTACTACTGTTTGGTGAGACTAGATAATTTAGAAAATAATATAAATAAATAAATAAAACTTAATGGTACTTTTGTTTTACCAATAATTATCTTCAAGTCCATTGAACAAATAAATACTTAATTTCTCTCTAGTTTTACTGGAATTGCCTTTAACATAAGTTAAGTTGCTAACATAACATGTGTCTACTCTGAAAACAATAAATGTACTTTCTATATTGAACTTTCATCATATTAACATACAAAAAATTAAGACATATAAGTCATAAAATGTACACATTTTCAGTTCCATCATTTTTGTAATACTGGAAATTAAAGCTCCCACATTCTTTTATTTTGATATATTTCACATATTTACTGAGTATATTTCTGACAGCCTCCTGTTTTACTGTTGAAATTGTGATTTACATTCCCCTCACCTCCACTCTCAAGTGCTTCTATGTGATGCAGCTGCTGGGTGGGACAGATGTACTCTATTTCTAGTAACATGTTGGAAATAAAAGATATCATTTGATCATTAATTTTTCCTACCCTATATTTCAAAGTTTATCTTCTCCCCACTTTCTGAAGTTTTTGGATCTTATACAGCTTGTCCAATAAATCAGGCTTAGTACCTCCTACAAACTTCATGGAAGCAAAGGTAACATCTTGTATATGCAAACACACAGTACAGTGTATTTCACATGATTGTTTTTGTCAGGTTAAGCGTTCTTAAACTAAAGAGCATATGGACACAAGCAGCTACTGGCTCTTTTCAGGATGTTCAACATAAAGGAACACACATGCCTTTTGCAATCAGGCAATACCTTATCTGTACAGATCTAGACAGTATGAAGCATAAATGTTTGAATATTAGCATCTCTGCAGTAAGTTACCACAGGGAAGAGACAACCTCTTGCGATACACAGGGCCATCAACCCCTTGCTACATGCAAGAATTGTTATGCTCTTGCTGCACTTCCACAGCCGAGTGTCTCCAAAGCAAAATACACTCCTTTGAACCCAGCAACTGCTGACAGAAATTAACGTTGCTGTCTATATTCAAGCTACATGTAGAAGGTCTGTCAGTTTGGGTCAGACGAGGGCTGAGGCCACTGGCATCCTATGCCAGCAATCTAACGTAGAAAGCCATAACACGTAGAAAAAAACCCTCGGGGGGAATACACAGAGACATTAAATACAACATATAGAAACTGACTGCATGGTGGAACACAGAGAAGGCAAGCAGAAGCAGACCTGACATCTCATGCAGCTGTCTCCCTGAGTCCACAGCGCCAGGCTGAAGTGCACCAGAAGGGCTATGTCTCAGCTGGTGTGAGAGTGTGTTTCTGTGTCACAGAACAGAAGTCACTATCTCCTCACATGTATATATTTGCATACATATATACAGTTCTGCATCGAAAACTCATAAAGACCGTGGTAGTTTGGTTCGTAATAAAAACAGTAATAAGTCTAAAATAATAACAGGAGATAACTTGTCCATGTTTGTAACAACAATTGTTATGTTTCATATACTAGGTTCTTAAAAAAATCCCAAGAAAAAAGTGCAAACCAGCTGCATAAAGACTTTTAAATTACGGAAAAATGCTACTATTCTATATACTTTGAACAAATAAGAAGCTGTTCTAATTTCTGAAAAGTAAAAGCTTCAAACTTCGAGCAAACGGGAGCTGCAAAATATTCAAAACACTGATATCAAACAAGCAATCTTTCTTTTCAGTCTTCTGAGAAAAATATCAACATCCATATTTTTTTCAAAAGGACTGATCCTCATTTGCTATGCACATGGTGATTAGTGCCACAAACCTAACAATGATTTTAGATTCTCCCAATACACAGATCACAAATTACTTCTTTATTCCAAGGCATTTTGGTGTCTCCTACAAACTGATGGTACCATTTAAAATGTGGATAAATCTCAAATCTACATAAAACTTATTAATTCAACTTTCAAATCTATGTAGACTTGCAGAGGTTTACTACTACTGTCTGCACAGAGAAATTAACATTTTTAAGAGCTTCATCTAGCCCAATGGGAGTGTGCAGGATTACTTTCAAATACAGCAGCTGAAGTAAACACACTACCCATGTTTTCTATTACCATATTGCTACCCAGGGGCAGTGTGTTAAATCTAAATATTTATTGTGAAAACCTGTACACTGGTTTCTAAGAAACCAAGATTTCTCTTGATAGTTGACCTCTGCACAACAGCTGAAATCCTCAACTGTAGAAACTCTCCTAGTAAAGAGTGCCAAATTATGGAATCCCACACCTTCAGTGGTAAACACAAGATTCACTGCTTCTACATTTCTTTTGACAACATGAAAACTAGAAAAAGAAATGTTAGAAAAAAGTATTTTCATATATTTAGTCTTTAGAACTAGGTTCTAAATCTTAAAACTAGAAATCCTGCTGTTATCCCTGGGCTGTATTTATATATACATAAAGTAATTTACGCCTGATTAAAGCACAAATCAAAGAGCAAATCCAATCCAAATTTGAAGAAATGAGGAAACAGAGAATTTAACATGACATTCAAAATATGCTTAAATAAATCCATTCCCTTTTACAATACAACCAGAACAGATTCTGGTTCTTTGTCTTCACACCTTCCTCTGTTAGTTTAGCTAAGTATGATCCTGTATTTTCTCCATGTTGATGTACTTATGTACTACAGTGTTGATGTATTTATGTATTCTAAACCAGTGTGGCTGCGCAAGGACCTGCTGATCAAGTTGGGGGAAAAGAAGGAAAAGTATAGGCAGTGGAAGCAGGGATGGGTGGCCTGGGAGGATTACAGAGGTGCTGTCAGGGTATGTAGGGATGGGATCAGGAAGGCCAAGGCTCAGGTAGAATTAAGCTTGGCAAGGGGTGTGAAAAACAACAAGAAGGGTTTCTTTAGCTACATAGGGCAGAAGAGGCAGGTGAAGGAGAGTGTTCCCCCTCTAATGAATGGAAAGGGAGAACTGGCCTCCTCTGATGCGGAGAAGGCAGAGGTACTTAATGAGTTCTTTGCCTCGGTCTTCACTGCTGGTCAGGCTGCCCAGGTCTCTTGTGCCCCTGAAAATCCAGGTGGGGATGGTGGAAGCAAAATCCTTCCCAGTGTAAGAGCGGAGCAAGTCCGAGACCACCTGATGGGACTGAACGTCTACAAGTCTATGGGGCCGGACGGGATGCATCCCAGGGTCTTGAAGGAGTTGGCTGATGTGGTTGCTGAGCCGCTCTCCATCATATTTGAAAAGTCGTGGCTGTCAGGCGAGGTCCCCGGTGACTGGAAAAAGGGAAACATCACTCCCATTTTTAAGAAAGGGAGAAAGGAAGACCCGGGGAACTACAGGCCGGTGAGCCTCACGTCTGTGCCTGGGAAGATCATGGAGCGGATCCTCCTGGAGGAGATGCTAAGGCACATGCGAGATGAGGAGGTGATCCGAGACAGCCAGCACGGCTTCACCAAGGGCAGGTCGTGCCTGACCAATCTGGTGGCCTTCTATGATGGAGTGACGGCATCGGTGGACCAAGGGAGGGCGACGGATGTCGTCTACCTGGACTTGTGCAAGGCCTTTGACACGGTCCCGCACCATATCCTTATCTCTAAACTGGAGAGATATGGATTTGATGGGTGGACTGTTCGCTGGATAAAGAACTGGCTGGATGGTCGCAGCCAAAGGGTTGTAGTCAATGGCTCTACGTCCAGGTGGAGGCCGGTCACGAGCGGTGTCCCCCAGGGGTCCGTCTTGGGACCGGTGCTCTTCAACATCTTTATCGACGACTTAGACTGTGGGATCGAGTGCACCCTCAGCAAGTTTGCTGATGACACCAAGCTGAGTGGTGCAGTTGATACCCCTGAAGGAAGGGATGCCATCCAGAGGGACCTGGACAGGCTGGAAAAGTGGGCCCACGAGAACCTGATGAGGTTCAACAAGGCCAAGTGCAAGGTGTTGCATTTGGGTTGGGGCAATCCCAGGTGTGTGTACAGACTGGGAGAAGAACTCCTTGAGAGCAGCCCTGCGGAAAAGGACTTGGGCGTTGTGATGGACGAAAAGCTGGCCATGAGCCGGCAGTGCGCTCTTGCAGCCAGGAAGGCTGATGGCATCCTGGGCTGCATCAAGAGAGGGGTGGCCAGCAGGGAGAGGGAGGTGATCGTCCCCCTCTACTCTGCCCTTGTAAGGCCTCACCGGGAGTACTGTTTCCGGGCCTGGGGCCCCCAGTACAGAGGGGATGTGGAGCTGTTGGAGCGGGTCCAGAGGAGGGCCACCAAAATGATCAGAGGGCTGGAGCACCTCTCCTATGAGGAAAGGTTGAGGGAGTTGGGATTGTTTAGCTTGGAAAAGAGAAGGCTCTGGGGAGACCTCACTGCAGCCTTCCAATACTTGAAAGGAGCTTACAGGCAGGAGGGGGACCGACTTTTTGCCCGGGTGGATAATTAGCAAATTAGCAAGCTTGGCTAAACTGTCTAGCCAGCAAAATCCTTGTATTTTCTTTTTTTCCATAGCAAATTTTCTTAATCACTGATTGTTCTGTGCTTTGCCTACTTCGGAAATAGGAAAAACAGAAATGATATCTCATTCACTGTTATACATCATATCTAAACTTTCTGCACTGTAACTATTACTTTAAAACATCTGAGATTCCAAACAGTGCACTACTCCACACAGAAAAACCCATAAAGTCCAAACACTAGCCTACTGTGCAGACATTAAAAAAAGTGACCAGCAATAAGCACATTATTTAAATTAAATGTAATATTCTCTTTGAGTCAAAGAAGTAATCAATGCATCCTGTGTGGTAGTTAAACAAAGATAACAGGGGACAAGATTGCTGTAAGAATAGCTCATTGATGGGTTTACTCTGAGACAATGCCTCAGCACTGGTCTTAATAGAAGAGCCATGCAGATAAGGAGTAGCTGGCCAGACAAAGTTACAGTGGAGATTTAGACAGTTTCCTGGGGGAGTATGTGCACTTTGGTGTATCTTGCTGGGGAAAAAAAAAAAAAAGCTAACAAATGTTATGATGTTATGCTTAATGTTTTAGCAGAAGTTTTCAAAACATTCATGTCAAAATATATTCACACAATTTTTATATTCTAAAATTCTATCCTTGTTTAAATATATATATATATATGCATATATATAAATTGATGAGGTCATTTAGGTAATTTTATTTCCTGTTAAACTTGCTGGAATATAAGAATGCATTTAACTACACAAACCTCTACCAAACAGCTTTTCATATATTCAAGTATTTGAAAACATGTTAAAAAAAAATCAATATGTACTAGAAAAAAACCTAGTATATCTTTAGAAAATGATACTACCTGGTAACATAGAAAGACACCGTATATTATAAAAGACCAGTTTGGTAAGGGACTGTCTTTCATCTTCACTTCATCCTAATGGAAAAAAGAGGCCATTACTCATGCTAATATAACTTGGATACACCCAGACTGTTTGTCTTTCTGGTATTATACAAAAACTAGGTACCAGGAACAAAAATAGAACTGGGCTTAAGTTCTCCATGGTAAAAACTCTTCTGGTTTTCCAGCTAGATCTGATCCCCAATACATTTTCTGTAAATTTGGATCTGCCCAGACTGGAATTATATTACTTCTTCATTTTTGTAACATCTTTTCATAATTACATATGAAGAGATGAAGAGAGTACTCAAAATTTTCTTCATTAATCTTCTTCCTTCTTACATGCTAACACAGATGTCTACAGAATTATCTTAGTCAACTCCAGCTTCAGCTCCAGAATTTTTTGCAGGTAAACAAGAGGAAGTATAATTTTTCAGAATCAATGTGATTTTAAGCAGATCTAGAACTACTGGTAGGGCTATATGGCAAAAAGGGTAAAAAGGCTTCAATCTCAATTTCCAGAAGACAAAATATCTGTGGATTTTGTCTTATTGGGATTATACACTTGAGGCAGACTGCAAGGGGTATTGTGTACAAGGAAGAAACACAGTGATTCATAAATATCTGTAAGAAACATTTTTACCCTTATGTAAATACACTGACATTCACTGTTAAAATATATTGTCCTGAATCTACTGTCATACACTTTGCAAGAAAATCAGGACAAACATATACATATTTTAGTACAATGCAGTGGACCCAGTAGAAGGAAACTGTAGAAGCATATTTAATCCCCTGGGTTAGATATCCTATTTAGAAAGATAGTAATGCTAGTGGTATTTTGTAGGTAAGCAATCCAAGTTTCCTCTTAATGTATTTAAACTTTGTTCACATACTTAATTTCAAAATTTCAAAAATTTAGTGCTTCTCATGTTATCTTAAATGTGGTGGAAAATTATACTGTAGGTCACAGTGCTTCCTTAAGTGAGTTCTCTTACTCTTATGTTCCTGTCAGTTTGTGATGTGCTATGAATTAAGCCTTTATACCTCTTCAGCACAGCAGGCTGTAAATTAATAGGTGCAAAGAAAGCAATAGTGTTCTGTGAATTAAGCATCAATTTACTGCTTCTGTACTTCTCACTTCATACACCATTCACATGCTGGTGCTAACAGCTAAGTGGTCTCTGTGCCTCTACAGATAACACAGGCAAGAGTCTCTACCACTAGCATGAAATTAACTTACCACCCTATTTTTTTAGGGTCAAAACCTTTACAAAAGCTTCCATAAATTTTATTCATACCGTTATTAATATACATATATATATATTATTTAGGGTGAGGGAGGTGATTGACACTGGCACAGGTTGCCCAGAGAAGCTGTGGATGCCCCATCCCTGGAGGTGGAAGGCTGGAAGGGCTCTGGGCAGCCTGATCCAGCGGGTGGCAGCCAGCCTATGGCTGGGGAGTGGAACTGGTTGGACTTTAGGGTCCCTTCCAACCTAATCCATTCTATGTCTCTATGATTGCGAGAGATAAAGCAATGCATTTCATATATATATTTTTGAAACACAAACATAATATTTTTTCAATATTTTTATATGACATATTGCCATATACTAAGCATATTTACTAACAAAGCCTTAAAAAAAAAAAAAAAAATGTCTTTTTCACCAGGACTCTAACATCTTTTTTGTTTTTAATTAAATTATTTTCATCACTTGTTTCTCTGACCACAAGATCAAAACATCATTGAAAGGAAAGGTGTTGTCCAAAAGAAGAACGTTAGTGTTTTGTTACTCTACCTGAAGCTCAGAAAAATTAGATACATATTTCAGCACTTGCCATCATGATGTGAGCCAGTATCTGAAAAAATAAACACAGGATGCTGATATGGCTAGTAAGAACAGGAAAGAAGAGGGCAGGCTAGGCTTCATTTCTGTCCTACACAGCAGAACAAACTGTACCAAGACACACCTATTTGGGGGGAAGAAGAAAGGAGAGAGGATATGCCTGCTGAATTAGCGTGGTAACATTAGTGCCGGTGGTTTTCCTGTGGGTTTAGGATGTTTTTGTTCACTCTGTACAGGTGGTAGTGCTGACCTGAGTACACCTCCAAGGCACATTTGGGATGGCAATCTGCAAAGGCTGGTCTGACCTACAGCCCCAAATTCTAACCATTGCTAATCCGAAGCTCAAATTTACCAAACCCTCCCAACCCATCCTGAAGCTGTTTCCAGAACTTTAACATTTTTAACTCTTTAAAATTTGTTAGGCTACCCTACAACCTACCCAAACAAAATTCTTCTCATGTTAGATTCACTGTCTCCCCAGCTCAAATCCCTGACTACTTCTGTGATCCCACTTCTTCCAGTGCAGTGCTGGGAACTCAGAGATCACATTCAAATTCAGACCTTATTTTTCAGCTTATTTGTGAAACCACTGCTCGTACTCTTTGGCCCTGTCTTCATTATGTAATTAGAATCTGAATTTGCCTCACTGTGACCAGCAAACCTTATCTCTTAATATAATATATACTATTGTATTTAATATGTACTATAATAATAATAAACAACAAGAAATAATCTACACACATTCTACTGTATCTGAAAAAAATTCAAGTCAGTAAATAAATGAAGATGCCTTCGGGATACTGCAAGGAAATGGAAGACAATGTCTAGAATCTGGGAAAGTAAATAAACAAAAATTCATCCTGTGTTAAAATAACAAATTATTTGCAGTTTTGCTTTCCTGTCCACAGTAGACAGGTTTCATCTTTCCTCCTATGGAAATGCTAGGGGGAAGGACAGTTCACTACCTCTAAACTACACTGCATTTTTCTTTCCCTGGACTCCAAAGATACAGAGCAATAAGCACTGCATTTTCTCCAGTCCGCTAACACTTTACTCACAACTGTGGATAATTCATTCTTTCAAGCAGGCATTTGAATGCCTGAAGAAAATCCATATAGTAGAAGATACATCACTGATGAGATCAGCTTATTAATACTTATTATGGGAAAACTATAGGAGAGAAGAAGCTGTTTATCTGCATATGTTTGGGTATAGCAACTGGTATGCCAAATAACTGGATATAAATACTGAATTAAATCGTGATGTTTCCCACTCCGGGAATTTTAAAAGACTCTGGAAAGCAATATTTTAAGAACTAGAATATATCAGTTGTCTGTTTTGCCGGTTTAGTACACATAGGTGCAGCCTATACAAAATGCTGTCGTTATTTTCCTTCCAAATCCCCTAGTCTGTCAATGAGATAATCCTCCCTGAAAATGTTTAACAATTTTGAGACCAATGAGACTTTCATTCCAAGACTACAGATCTCCAGAGGCATTACAGTACAGCACGTTATCTGCAAACTTTTTATACAACATTTTGACTATGACAGTATTACACGGTTGAGTTTCTCCTTTCCTTTCCTTTCGTTTTTCCTTTCCTTTCCTTTCCTTTCCTTTCCTTTCCTTTCCTTTCCTTTCCTTTCCTTTCCTTTCCTTTCCTTTCCTTTCCTTTCCTTTTTCCTTTCCTTTCCTTGGAAGGGAAGTCTGTATATGATTTTCAAACCTTAATCTACTGAAAAACAAGGGAAAAGGGAGATCTACTATAACGTGTAAGTGCTTGTTTGGGGTAAGTTTTACCAGACTTTAAGCTTAAAAGATTGAACATGGCAACAAATGCTGAAGGAGGATGTAGAATCAGGAAAAGCTGGAGGTAAGGGAGCAGTGAAAGCTTTGTTGTTGCCCACAGAAAAAGGTTAGGAAAAACTGAGGGAAATGAAACATCAGGAGAAAAGTTGGCAACTGACAAAACTCAAAAGCTGGGAAAAAGATGAATTCTTCTGAGTCTTTAAAAGACACATGGGATTTGTAATTTACAGATTCTTCCGTCATTTATTCAGTTAGAAATATATGAATACCTAACGAACATATGTACCAGCACAGGAATCTCAACAAATGGAGTATTGTTGTGGTTTAACCCACAATAGTTCACAACAGTCTCTTGCTTCCTCCTCCCTCTCCGGAGAAAAAAAGCCAGGGGCTGCTGGTGTACTGCCAGTGGCCAGTATCAGTGGGGTGGAGGAGGGAAGTGAGAGGAAAATAAAAGGTAGAACTGGAGAGTTAAGATAACAACTAGTTTACTAAAGTAGCTAAGGAACAAAAGAAGGTGAGTTCTCACCCACACACAAGCCCAGCCCTAGATCACCAGAAACTCCACCAGCTGTGGCTTCCCTCTCCCCCCCTCACCCCCCTTCCCCGGAGAGCAGGGGGAGGGCCATGACGTGATGTATATGGTATGGAATACCTCATAGGTCAATTTAAGTTAGACGCCTTAACTCCACTTTCCTCTCCACAACTTCCTAGAATCCCTTCTCGGTCAGCATTCGCAAATTCAAATGTTATAAACCATGACGAGTATGGAAGACATCAGCTAGCATAAACATACTGTCATCTTTCATAAACACAACTTTAATTGAAATTGGGGTATTAAATACATTATTAATGGCAAATATTTAAGGTTCCACCATGATTACAGTATTTTTCAGTCTTGTAAAGCTCTTTATACTGATATATATACTGCCCTTTTTGCTCATCTCAAAACAATCTTTGTCCTTCCAATGTATACTGGGTTCTTGGAACCATATTAAGTTCTATCTTAATTCAGTTTTAAAAGTAGTTCAGCGTTCCTATAAATTTTTGAAAAATGATGTTCAAATGCAAAGCAGCATTACTGCTGATTTTCTAATGTGGCAGACTAAAAAAAAATGCAGCTTTGCAACACAGAAGTTATAGAATTTGAGAGTAACTGTGCATTTTTTTTTTTCCTGTTAGATGAGAATGAAATGTTATTCATTACAGATCAGATGGATAGGTAAGTTACCAAGTGCAGAAGATTGTACTTGTTGGAACATTTTTTTTTTTCTAACCAAAACAGATAAAAGAGAAAATCTGGTTAAAAGCCAGAGAAAGGCAAGAGTTTTCTCAAACTAGTAAACCAGTTATCCAGCTCTTCAGGGAGTTAGTAAATAAAACCCCCTGGGAAACTGCCCTCAAGGACAAAGGAGTGGAGCAGAGCTGACAGATCTTTAAGGATCTTTCCTTAGTGCCCAAGAGCGCCCCATCCCCAGGTGTAGGAAGTCAGGAAAGAAAGGCAAGAGACCGGCATAGCTGCACTGTGAAACTAGAGTTACTAGAGAAACTAGAAACCTGCTTGTCAAACTACAGAGCAAGAAGAAAATGCACAGGCAGTGGAAGCAGGGACAGGTATATTGGGAGGAGTATAGAGATGCTGCCAGGCTGTGAAGGAAAGGGGTCAGGAAGGCCAAGGCCCAAGTGGAACTGGACCTGGTAAGGAACACAAAGAAAAATAAGAAAGGTTTCTACAAGTATATCAACTGGAAAAGGAAAGTTGAAGATGGTGTCCCCTCCCTAGTGAGCAATACAGACATGCTGGTAACAACAGATGAGGAAAAAGCTGAGGTGTTCAACAATTTTTTTGTCTCAGTCTTCAAAAACAGCTGCTCTTTATGCGTCCCTCGAACTGACGGGTTGAAAGGTGGGCACTGGGGAAGCTATGTCCCTCCCATTGTAAATGAGGATCAGGTTTGCAACCACCTGAGGAATCTCAACAACTGTAAGTCCTGACAAGATGCATCCCAGAGTCCTGAGGGAATTGGCTGATGCAGTCGCCAAGCCACACTCTATGATATTTGAGAAGTCATGGCAGTCTGGTGAAGTCCCTGGTGAATGGAAGAAGTGCAATGTGACACCCATTTTTAAGAAGGGTAGAAAGAATGGCCCAGGGAACTACCGACCTGTCAGCCTCAACTCTATGCCAGGGATGATCATGGAACAGATCCTCCTGGAAGCTGTGCTAAGGCACATGGAAGACAGGGAGAAGATGTGAGACAATCAGCATGGCTTCACCAAGGGCAGGTCCTGTCTGACCAACTTAGTGCCCTTCTATGACGGTGTAACTGCATCGGTGGATAAGGGAGGAGCCACTGATGTCATCTATCTGGACTTCTGCAAGGCCTTTGACACAGTCCCCCATAACATCCTTCTCTCTAAACTGGAAAGATATGGATTTGATGGGTGGACTCTTTGATGGCTTTGGTGGATGAGGAACTGGTTGCTCAATCACATCCAGAGAGTGGTGGTCAACAGCTCAATGTCCAGATGGAGACCAGTGACGAGTGGTGTCCCTCAGGGGTCCGTTCTGGGACCGATACTCTTCAACATCTTCATCAATGACATCAACAGCAGGATCGAGTGCACCCTCAGCAAGTTTGCGGATGACACCAGGCTGTGCGGTGCAGTCGACATGCCTGAGGGATGGGATGCCATCCAGAGAGACCTAGACAGGCTGGAGCAGTGGGCCCAGGAGAACCTCATGAGCTTCAACAAAACAAAATGCAAGGTCTTGCACCTGGGTCGCGGCAACCCCAGCTATCAATACAAGCTGGGCGATGCAAGAATTGAGCAGAGCCCTGCCAAAAAGGACTTGGAGGTACTGGTGGATGACAAGCTGGACATGAGCCAGCAGGGTGACCTCGCAGCCCAGAAAGCCAACCACATCTTGGGCTGCATCCAAAGAAGCGTGGCCAGCAGGGCAAGGGAGGTGATCCTGCCCCTCTGCTCTGCACTGGTGAGACCCCATCCAGATGTGGAGTCCTCAAGCACAGGATGGATATGGCCATGTTGGAGCACGTCCAGAGGAGGGCCACAAAAACGATCCAAGGGATGGAACACATCTCCTGTGAGGGCAGGCTGAGAGAGTTGGGGCTGTTCAGCCTGGAGAAGAGAAGGCTCTGGGGAGACCTGATAGCGGCCTTTCAATATCTTAAGGGGGGGCTACAAGAAAGAAGGGGACAGACTCTTTAGCAGGGTCTTTTGTGATAGGAGTAGGGGAAATGGTTTTAAATTGAGAGAGGGGAGATTCAGACTGGATAGAAAGAAAAAGTTTTTTATGTTAAGGATGGTGAAGCACTGGCACAGGTTGTCCAGAGAGGTGGTGGATGTCTTGTCCCTGGAGACCTTCAAGTTAATGCTGGACAGGGCTCTGAGCAACCTGATCCAGCTGTAACTGTCCCTGTTCACTGCATGGTAGTTGGACTAGGTGACCTTTAAAGGTCCCTTCCAACTCGGATGATTCTATGATTGTATGATTCTAGCAAGAGAACCATTTATGAGCATCTCCAGAAAAGCCATATGGCTTTGCAGAGTTTCAGCAAAGTCTCATTGGTGACAAACAGGGATGATGGGCAGTATGTATCTAAACATACTAAAATAAATAAATCATTACCAATAAATGAACCTAATAGTGTTCTAAAGTGAAAAGGCTGGAATCTAACTGCTTTCCTCTCATTGCATCGTCATGGCACTGTCTTTCTCATTTAATGGGAAAGGAAAAGAAAATAAATATAACTTTATTTTGTCAAAGGTATATCCAGAATCTTTTTCTAGTGTGTAACAACAACTTTATTGAATGTGCATGCACAAGCAATACAACTTTTCACAGTGAGCCAATAGATGGTGCTCTTCAGCTGTATAATCATATAAATCTGAGATACTCTGTATGTATGGGTCTATTTCTATGGGTGTCTGTCAAAAAGGTGATTTACACAATTCAATATTCTTACGCATTACGTTGTTATAGACCTCTCAGAATGCAAGTGGTAAGATTAAGACAGTTCTCTATAAACAAGACAGGAAATAAACATATTTGAATACTACTGATTAGAATTATATCTAAGAGCCTGTACTGGTGTATTCATCTAAGAAACACAAATTACTATTATAACTCAATTGCTGTAAGAGTTAATTCATTAACACAGAAACAAGAAGAGGGTTTCAGATGACTACAACCACTTATGTCGAAACGTATGCCAAGAATATAGCAATTCATTACTGTTGCTTCCAAATCGCTCTCACATTCACATACATTTTTATGGCCTTTCACTAGGGTATTGAGGTGATTTATAAGGAAGTCAGAATAATTCTCAAGGTATTTTTAAATAGTATTAGGAAATTAATTTGGACTAAAATTAAGTATGAAGTGTAGTTCATTCTATTCTATTGGCAAAAACTGAAAAAAAAAAAAAAAAAAAAAGAAGGATAATATTTTAGGTTGAAATGGAAGCAATCCGATAATGTTAGTATTGTAAGGTAAAGCCAAAAAAGAATTAGAACAAAATATGTTCACTATTAAGATTTCAAGTTTAAATGTAGTAACAGCAGAATTATAATCACTTTTCATTCATATTGTAATACCAATATATAGAGGGGCAGTCTTTGGGAAGACTCACAAAGAGATTTTCAAAAGGATGGTTTCCCCAGGTGATATATTCCTGATTGCATATCAAAACCATACCATGTTCATTCAGCCTGGACTTCTAGATATCTCTTAATGCTCTCTCCAGATGCAACCTTGCTTTAATTTTAAATACCATATAACTTTAGCTGAATTCTAAAGGGACATATTTTAAGAAAACTATTTAAAAGTCTGATTTAATATACAGAAAATATGCAAGTAAGAATTTTATTTCAGTTCTAATGACTAACCACAGAGGAACCCATCAGATCCTATAAAACCCCAGCCATTTGGTGGACTTTGAGACGGACTCCAGACTTACAGCAAAGAAGCAGTTTTTCCAATATGCTCCCAGACGTACTTTTCTTGGCATTGTGACAAGTTGTGACCAACTCACGATAAACATGCTTTGCATCTTAGGCTCCTTTATGTAATAACAAATTAAGAAAGTGATTCAAATTCAAAAAGGTTTCTTTCATCCACAGCTTAACTAACAATACTTTTACTTCCTCCACAGATCAAAAAATCTGTTCCACCTGCTTCATATTCAGTTTGCAAAGACTAATGTTCATCTTCTTGAGCCTGTTGACACTCATATTGATTCAAAGCAGGAAGAAAAATGCATTCATCTATATATGAACATCCATTCAAGACCCAGACCTACATAAGTGCTCTTTACTTAGACAAAAAGTTTAATAACTTTGGACACTCTAATTGCATTATGGACATAAAATGAATAGTGAGGTAATGTCACTTGAATCTTTTATAAACTAATACCATTAGGATGGACTGCATGAGTGATTTTCAAATAATGTTTTATCAGTAAGAAAATATTTAAAAAAAAAAAAAAAAAGAAAGTCTTTGCCCTTTTCAGTGCATTGGAAAAGAAGCCTACAGTTTCTTTTCAGTTACATAAATCAGTTACAAATCAGTTACATAACATGAAAAGTGATTAAACATCTTAAAGGAGGTTTAGAAACATGTAAGGCATAGAATAGAACAGAACAGAATATCTCATTTACAGATTTTATAGACACATCAGATCATATTTCCTCAGCATGTAGATTCTACTTTTTCTAGCATTTCCATCACTTTAATTAATTGTTTATAAAAAGACTATCCAGTTTTTACTGTAATCAGGCTGGAACTGCTTATAACCTTATTGATATTTCTGGAGAGGGTAATCCAGAGCTATTGCACCGCGCACTAAAATCACTAAAGAATCATCAGTTTGAAATTATTTTCTTTACTCTCATTCTCTAACTTTTCCAGTGCCAGTATATCTGTGTTTCCATGCTTTTTAGTAGGAAAATATTTGGCTTATTCTACAGTAAATACTCCTTTTTATGGAAAGGATAATCATAATTACCACATACTACTGGAATACGTGTCTTCTAACACAGAATTACTTCAGAAATATGTTGACACGATGCCAGATATAATGAAAGGAAGAAATTAAAAAAAAAGTCACATTTTAGAATGACACACCTCTAGACCATTAGTTGAAAGTATGGAACTATTTCACATCTAAGCACAGCTGATTTTAGTAGATTACAGCATGCACTACATTTAGCATGGCTCTAATGTCACTATGGTAACAGTTCTGGTTTAAATATAGCTGAATGTGTAGCATCATTCCAATTTATCCAATAATCCTTTAAATATTTCTTAAAAAACTTCCTGTAACTTCTTCAGACTTTTGGTAGTGAATCTAGCAATATAAAACACATTCTTAATTCCTAGTAATAAAGTTCATCATGATAAAAAAAA
>VXAV01009992.1:46038-56782 GCA_013399715.1 Alectura lathami | reverse complement strand
CTTTCTTCCCTTTTTTTTCCCCCTATATTTTTTTTTTTTTTTTTTAATAACGGAATGACGAGCCTTCTGGTGAGGGGATGGCAGTGTATATTGTCTACCTGGACTTTAGTAAAGCCTTTTGCCACTGTCCCCTGTGAGACATCCACAGAAAAGCTATCGATGTATACGCTGGATGAGCAGACAGAGAGGTAGATTGAACTTCAGCCAGGCCCAGATGCTGGTGATCAGTGGTGTAAAGTCTAGTTGGAGGCCAGGCACTCCATAAGTCAGTACTGGGTCCAGTCCTGTCAAACATCTTCATTAATGGCCTGGGAGATGGGGCAGCGTGTACCTTCAGAAAGTTTGCAGGTCACACAGAACTGGGAGCAGTGGCTGATTCACCAGAGGGTTGTGCTGACATCCAGGGGAACATTGACAAGCTGAAGAAATGGGCTGACAAGAAACGAAGTTCAACAAGGGGAAGTGCAAAGTCCTGCACACGGGGAGAAATAAACTCCAGTTGGAAAGTAGTTTGGCAGAAAAGGACACACATGTCCTAGTGGACACCAAGTGAGCCACTATGTGCCCTTGCAGCATTGTGGCTAATGGTATCCAGAGCTGCCTAAGTCAAAGTAGCGAGAGTGAGGGAGGTGATCCCTCCCCTCTCCTCACATGTGAGGACACACGTGGAGGACTACTGTGTCCATGTCTAGGCTCTCTAGTACAAGAGAAACATGGACATACTGCAGAGTCTAATGTAGGGCCACAAAGATAGTTAAGGGATTTAAGCATACCCACTAAAAGGAAAGCCTAGGAGAGCTGGAACTGTTCAGCCTAGAGAAAAGAAGATTCAGGGGGGATCTTATCAATGTCTATAAATGCCAAAAAGCAGGGTACAACAGTCAGGCTCTTTTCAGTGGTGCCCAGTGATAGGACAAGCGGCAATATGGGCACCAACTGCAATGGAAGAGGTTCCCTCTAACCATCAGGACGCACTACTTAATTGTGTGAATGACAGAGCTCTGGCACAGATTGCCCAGGCTTGTGGAGTCTCCTTCTTGGAGGCCTTCAAAATCCACCTGGACATGGTCCTGGGCAACTGCTCTAGATGGCTCTGCCTGAGCAGGGGTTGGACCTGATGGCCTCCATTTGTCCCTTCCAACCTCAACCATTCCGTGATTTTGTGATCAAATATAGTTTGAACAATCTCAGTCACTTATTCCTCACAAAATTCCTGGAAATGTAATAATCATAAAACATGTAGAGAACAATTCTATAAGTATTACGTTAATTTACTGTGAGTTTTATTCATGGAACTATCTTGTCACTTTAAAAATATGATCATTTAAGATTAACACTTAAGATAATATTTAAGATCATCAGCCAAGGGTGGGAGTTTACAAAAACCCCACAAAATGCCACTTCAGAATAATTTGTTCAGCCTAGAAAAGGGAAGGCGCCAGGGGGATCTGATAGGGGTCTTCCAGTACCTGAAGCGGGCCTACAGAAAAGCTGGGGAGGGACTCTTCAGAAGGGCATGTAGCGATACGACAAGGGGTAATGACTATCAACTGGAAGAGGGGAGATTTAGGCTAGATATTAGGAAGAAATTCTTGACTATGAGGGTGGTGAGACACTGGAACAGGTTGCCCAGAGAGGCTGTGGATGCCCCCTCCCTGGAAGTGTTCAAGGCCAGTCTGGATGGGGCTGTGAGCAACCTGGTCTAGTGGGAGGTGTCCCTGCCCATGGCAGGGGATTGGAACTAGATGGTCTTTAAGGTCCCTTGCAACCCAAACCATTCTATGATTCTATGATTCTATGATTCTATGATTCTATGATTCTATGATTTCCAATATTATCAGATATTGGTAGTTAATAAAGCCTGAAATCAAGTAATACACTATTTTTATTAGCAAAAAAAATTACATAACCACCAGACAACAGATTAAAATACTATTGCATCTTGATTTTCTTTAGGAATGAAAAAGCGTCCTAGCTTAGATCAGCAAAAATGATTCAATACTCAAGCTTTCTTCCCTGATTACTTCCTTTCCTTGTATACTGTTCATGTAGATTTTTTTTCTTTATAATACCTTAAACTCAGAATTTTTTCCAGATTTTATCATTCAGTTCAACAGTAGCCTGGAAAAGCCAATACGGAATCATTAACAGTGAATTGTGCCTGACCAATCTGACTGACTTCTGAGAAGAAATAGCTGGCTTGGAGGACTAGGAGAGGGCAGTGGATATTTTTTTACCATGCCATCAAAGACAAAACTCTTGGTAGCATCATTGTAACAAAGCCAATGGAGCATGAAATGGGTAAATGGACTGCGAGGCAGGGAGAAAATTGGCTGGACTGCAAGGTTCAGAGTGTTGTGACCACCAGTGAAAAGCTCAGCTGGCAGCTGGTTACTAGTTGATTCCTCAAGGGTTGATACTGAAGCTGATATTATTTATCACCTACTATTGCTATGAGAGACAGAATGAATCCTCCTCATTTTCAGGATGATACCAAACTGGTGAGTAGTAGCAGTGCTGCTTCTACTAGCAGGACTGCTATTCTCCAGGCTGTCAAGGTTCCTCTGAAAAACCTTGACACAACATCATAAAATTCAACAAAGGCAAACACAAAGTTCTACACCCAGGACAGTGCAGCACCATGTAACTGTGCAGCGTGGTGTCAGCTGGTTAGGAAACTGTTTGGCAGAAAGGGACCTGGCAGCAAGACACTCTGGCAGCGAAGACAGAGAACAGCACCCCCGGTCATAAAAGAGCAGCCAGCACATCAAGGGAAATGATTCTCCCCCGCTATGTTTTCTTTGTGAGAGACCATGGCTGGAGTTCTGTGTCCAGTCTGGGCCCTTCCAGTACAAGGGACATTTAACGTGCCAGATCAAATTCAGCAGAGGACCATCACGATGGTCAGGGACTGGGGCACTTGTCATGTCAGGAGAGGCTGAGGGAACTGGGCTTGTTCAGCCTGGAGAAAAGACTGCTCTGCAAAGGGGGAACCTTAATCCTGTTTCCAAATGCCTATAGGGACAGTGTAGAGAAGACACAAACAGGCTCCTCTCAAAGGTGCACAAGTGATAAGATGAGAAGGAATGGATGCAAGTTACAATAAAGGAAATTGCATTTATAACTTAGAATGTTTACGTTTCTTGTTTTTTTTTTTTTTTCCATCATGAGGACAGCCGATTATTGAAACAACGTGCCCAGAACCATCATGAAATCCGTCCTTGGATATACTCAAAATGCAACCGGACAAGGCCCTGAGCAACCTCATCTCACTTAGCCCTGCTCTGAGGTGAGTATGCATTAATCAAACACCAAAGATTCTTTCCAACCTAAATCAGTCCATAATTCTTTCTCCAAGAAGTCTGCCAACAAACAAGTCTCTTTAGCTAGTTATACTGATTATATTTTTTTCTAAATGTTATGATTCTGAGCTTAAAGTTTATTTGTGTCTTTCATCGTATGCTTCTGGAGCACAGATTATGCAAGCACAGGCCAAATGGTAATATCTAATGTAATATGCAGTATTGGTTCTCACTTAGGGCCTTGGGTTCTATACAAATAATGATAATAAAAAAATATATATATATTATGTTTGAGTCCTGAGGTTTAGAAAGCTCCCAGTATAATAAAGATACAGTGAAACAACATAATAAGAAAAATAATAATTAGAAGAAGTGCCTCCTTATTATTCTGTATTCAACAATTATTCTGTATTAGTTCTATCAATAAATTAATTTTTACTTGATGTCTTTTTTTTTAATGATATTTAATAGTTTTCTGTGAACACAATTTTTAGTACATAATTTATTTTATATTATATATATATAATATTATGTAGATGTTAGACATACACATGCAACCCCAGACACATTAGATTGAATCAGGAAAACTTCAGCTTGAATGTTCCCATTTTTAGTTCTTCTTTTAATAAAAGATCCTAGAATTCTCCAAAACCTCTTTAAATGTCAAAATACAAATCTCACACAAGACACAGATCTAAGCAGACTGATAAAATCTTTTTGTGAAAAGCAGAGGAGAAATATGCATAGACTTTTCAAATTTATTCCTCAAAAATGAAATGAAGATGTTTTTCTCAGTTCCAGATTTCTATGTCACTCTCTTTCAAAACCATAAAAAATGTGTACACATTGTATAGCTATTAATTTTGTCTGGGAAAATAGTTACTCCAAAATATCTTGGTTAAGGCATGGAGCTGTGTCAGGGGAGGGTCAGGCTGGGGTTAGGAAAAGGTTCTGCACCAGAGGGTGGTGGGCATGGAACAGGCTCCCCAGGGCAGTGGGCATGCCCCCAGGCTGCCAGAGTTCAAGGAGTGTTTGGACACCGCTCTCAGACACAGGGTTTGGGTTTCGGGTGGTGCTGTGTGAAGCCAGGAGTTGAACTCCATGGTTCTTTGGGGTCCTTTCCATCTCAAGGTATACTATGATTCTATAGTTGAAGAATCTTGGAATTTGTTCTAGGAAGTTTGTTTTTATCCTTAAAAGCAATTTTTGATTAATTCATTTGAACCTATAAAGTGAACACCTGGTTAAAGTAAGCTCCATGTTCCTTACACTAGTAATATTTATTCAAAAAAATCATAATCATAAAGTCAATGAAAACAAACTCATAATGTGAAGTTTTAAAACTTTGATAAATTAGGATGGAATTCATATCCTGTATTTTTTTAAAGAGTTTTAAATATAATCCAGTTTACATATTTATCAAATATTTAAAACATTTGACACAATTTAGCTCTAAATACATATTGAAGTGGCCTTTCAACATACAGTATCACAAAATCTTCTACTAAAAGGGCAATACCAAACTTCTTACAATTGCTGTTTGTGCTTACAGCACACATCACAAACACACAACAAACTGAACGCTGCAGTCTGCAAGCTATCTACCTCTGGTTATTTACATCATTATTTAAAACTATTTCATCAAATTTAAATGGATATCATTCAGTTTACTCTAGAGGAAGGAAGAGTTCACTGTAGAAAGCAGAAACCAAAAAAAATGCAACCTGCAAATTCATGTAATACCTCATAATAAAGCTGTATTTCCACTTACAGGCCTCAAATACAGCATTTCAGGAAACTGCATGGGATGGAAATTTACAGAGTGAAGCATTAAACATGGCCCAGTACTTATCTGCTGGCTAGTTTCTTGTTGATACTGTCTTTGTTGAGCCTAGTAGAGATTGAAAAAATAGCCTTAATGGCTTATAGAAATAAAATTGTTATATTTATTATTGTCAGCTTAGTAGGTAGAAACCTGTATTTCCATAGAATCCAAGGACAACAGGAAATCTGTTTTCTCTTATATGTCTGTTTCTGTGTTTCTGCACTCACAAATCTTTGCAATATTTTCCAGATAAAATACTTGAATGATATCACTTTTGAAATCTACAGTTTTCTTGTTTTACAAGCTGTTACCCAGTTGTGTCTGCCAGTCTCTAAGGATGTGCAAAATTGTATTAGATTGCACAGCTTTGAAAATCATTTGGGAGTATGCAGCAACTTTAAAACTCTAATACATCTTACACATTGAGATTGATATTTTAATTTTCTTGTACAGGTAATAACAAAAGATTGATGGATTTTATTTTTAGTGTGTTTACTTTTATTATGAAGTATGTAATAAATGTCTTGCTGTTAGTTATAAGACCATAAAAGTCAATATTGTACAAACAATGCCAGAAAACTCTCAAGTGCAAAAGCAATCTCAAGTTAAAGCTAAAACTTTCTATTTCCTCATACTTGTTTTGCCTCAGATGTCCCACTCACTTTCCTAGATGAGCTGAGACCAGTGAGCAATATTTCTTGATTTTAGATCACTCTTCTTGAACAAGGAGAAGAAAGAGCTGAGCATGACAGTCCAGGGAGAGGCTATAAAAAGCATTTGAGACTGTGCAAAATTTATAAATGGAAACTTTCCCAGCTACCAGGGATCAAAAGTCATTAGTCATATTCTTAAAAATATCACAATCACGCTTTCCCACCCCCTTGAAAAGGTTCACAGTGTTCTATGGTCTGTCTCCCAATTTGTCAGTACGAGCCTTACAAGCGTGTGCAACATCTGCTGCCTGCCCTTCTACGTGTGCCACAGATCATTCTGACCTTTTGGCAATGAAGGAACTCCTGCTTTCCCAACTATCCTTCCACAGAATTACTTTCAACTGCCAACGCTAGAAATATGATCAGACGACAACCTCTAGCTCATCACTTCATTTATGATAACAACTAAAACCAAGCAAATACCTTATTTTAATCAGACTTTTGAGTACCCCATTAGACACAAGACTCACACATTAAAAAATCAGATTCATTCTGTGCTTGAAATCCCACATGATATGAAGACAAAAACAACAGTATCTTTGTGTGTCAAACAAGGTACATATCAAAGAAAGATAAGTACAAGAAACTGCTAAGACTTTATCTGGAGTTCTGCATACAAATCTGATTTATCCTTGTTCAAATAAGGGCAATTCTATCTGAAGCAAATGCAGAGCAGAGCTACTGAAGTGATCGAGGGACTGGAGAGCCTTTAAGAAGACACTGGAAGACTTTTTACATCTTTTGTCTGAGAAATAAAGCCTAAAATACAATCGCTATGAAGACTGGCAGGCAAACACCAGGTCACAAGAAATATTGTAAGTTGAAGGCAGGGCTAGGACAAAAATACAAGCACGTGAACTAATCAGAGTGAGAAGCAGGCTGAAAACTATGAGCATTCTAAACAAACTCTGAAGTTATGGGGCAGTTCCCATACAGTTACAGGAAGACAGGGAGTATGACTGATTTCATAAAATCATAGAATCTTAGAATGGCTTGGGTTGGAAGGGACCTCAGAGATCATCTGGTTCCAACCCCCCTGCCGTGGACAGGGCTGCCAACCACTAGCTGACTGGATCAAACTGCCCAGGAACCCATCCAGCCTGGCCTTGAACGCATCCAGGGATGGGGCAGCCACAACTTCTCTGGGCAGCCTGTTCCAGTGCCTCACCACTCTCTCAGGGAAGAATTTCTTCCTGATGTCCAACCTAAACCTCCCCTCTTTCACCTTTAGCCCATTCCCCCTTGTCCTACCATTATCCACCCGGGCAAAAAGTCGGTCCCCCTCCTGCCTGTAAGCTCCCTTCAAGTACTGGAAGGCCGCAATGAGGTCTCCCTGGAGCCTTCTCATTCCCCAGCTAAACAGTCCCATCTCCCTCAGCCTTTCCTCATAGGAGAGGTGCTCCAGCCCTCTGATCATTTTGGTGGCCCTCCTCTGGACCCGCTCCAACAGCTCCACATCCCCTCTGTACTGGGGGCCCCAGTCCTGGACACAGTACTCCAGGTGAGGCCTCACAAGGGCAGAGTAGAGGGGGACGATCACCTCCCTCTCCCTGCTGGCCACCCCTCTCTTGATGCAGCCCAGGATGCCATTGGCCTTCCTGGCTGCAAGAGCGCACTGCCGGCTCATGGCCAGCTTTTCGTCAATCACAACGCCCAAGTCCTTCTCCGCAGGGCTGCTCTCAAGGAGTTCTTCTAGTCTGTACACACACCTGGGATTGCCCCGACCCAAGTGCAACACCTTGCACTTGGCCTTGTTGAACCTCATCAGGTTCTCGTGGGCCCACTTTTCCAGCCTGTCCAGGTCCCTCTGGATGGCATCCCTTCCTTCAGGGGTATCAACTGCACCACTCAGCTTGGTGTCATCAGCAAACTTGCTGAGGGTGCACTCGATCCCGCGGTCTAAGTTGTCAGCAAAGATGTTGAAGAGCACTGGTCCCAAGACGGACCCCTGTGGGACACCGCTCGTGACTAGCCTCCACCTGGATGTAGAGCCATTGACTACAACCCTTTGGCTGCGACCCTCCAGCCAGTTCTTTATCCAATGAACAGTCCACCCATCAAATCCACATCTCTCCAGTTTAGAGATAAGGATATGGTGTGGGACTGTGTCAAAGGCCTTGCACAAGTCCAGGTAGACAACATCCGTCACCCTCCCTTGGTCCACCGATGCCGTCACTCCATCATAGAAGGCCACCAGATTGGTCAGGCACAACCTGCCCTTGCTGAAGCCGTGCTGGCTGTCTTGGATCATCTCTTCATCTCGCATGTGCCTTAGCATCTCCTCCAGGAGGATCCACTCCATGATCTTCCCAGGCACAGACGTGAGGCTCACCGGCGTGTAGTTCCCCGGGTCTTCCTTTCTGCCTTTCTTAAAAATTGAATGTGAGGGCAATCTGGCTGCGACATCTGTCACCCCATTGATCGCCAGGGTTGATTCAGCTGATCTGGCTGGCTAGGCAGGTGTCCCCTTCCTCCCTTGCCGCTCCATGTGCGTCCCTCCCAAAGCTGCGTGCTCGGTCGAAGAGGAAGACCTTCCTCGATAGAGACGTATTGCTTTGAAGCTGAAGCTAATTTTAAAGCAGTTTTAAACAAAAGTGACTCCCTGTCATTTAAGGAGTCTGATCAAGGAACGCAGAAGCTTCCTCATCCAGACTGCACAAGTAGAGACAAAAGGTTCACGACTCCTACTCACACACTTCCTAACCAGCCAGTCTCCCACCCCACATAACTTTGGTTCTGATGTTTCTTTTCATTGAGACACCTGAAATTTATTTTGATAAATACTGGTTTTACATGAAAAAGCACACTAATTTGAAGATGGAAGATAGGAGTCTTCCAAGATACTATCTTGATGTGGTTACATCATTAAACAAAATATATTGAACAATCAAGATTTTTATGTTATTATAACTATTAAAAATGTAGTGGAACATTTAAGGATTCACATGTATTTGATTCAACTATTCATAAGTTTTATACATCCAACAATTTGAAGCCTATTTCTTTGTAATGCGTGTTTTTTATTGAAAACCTTTGAAACAAGTGTCTATCTGACCCATACTTAAGACGAGAGAACAAGTATTTACTTTATGAGTGCAAGACACATTGGTAACAGAATACTCACTAAAATTGTTCAGATGAATTGTGAATAGAAACAGTTGGAGACAGACATCACAGATATCCCTCTATTGCCCTCACCACTCCCTGCAATGATTGTTGGTACTAAATCAAACTGGATTTCTGAACTATTAAGGCCTGTCATACTAGGTGAGCGCTGCAGTTTCAGCAGAGTAGGGCATGACCTTACTCTTTTCTCAACTACAAAGTTACAATCATATTATATACAAATATCCTATAATATACTAGAGACTAGATTTGATTAAACACAAACAAAATGCTTCATCTTTCGGCAAAATACATTCAAGATGAAAGATTTTTTAGCACTGAACAGATAAAACTTAATGCAGAGTACCCAATGTCATGTATTACTTGAAAAATAGAGAATGTCGAACAGCTTACATGTACACCTCTAGTGTTCTCAAGGCTAAGAATTTACAGATTAAGGAGAACAGAGTGAGACTGAAAGAGAGAAAAAAAAAAAAAAAAGAGGAAATGACAAATTAAATTTGAAAAATCGGCTTCATGGAAATGCTACTGTTGATTTAAAGAGACTAGCTATCCACGGTATCTGTAGTTCCTCACTACCAAGGAAGACAACATTCCTTCAAAAATCACTTGATTCCTTTTCATTCCCTTTCTTTCCTGTACCCTGGTTTACTGTTTCCTGAGACTACAGCAAAATCCTAAGAACTGACTGAGCATCCAGAGGGCTGCTGCTCTGGCTCAGCTGATGCTGCGAACTCTCACAAGCTTCCCACCACTCTTCAGTTTCTCTCAGTGCTTTGGTAAGTGGCACTCCACAGCCAGCAGAGACTTCAAACGTTCTCTTGCTTAAAGCACACGAGACACATTTTTAATGACAATTCAGAATTTGCCTCCTGGCTATGCCTGGTATTGAAAATAGGAATTAATCCTCATACTTAGGTCCTAAAGACAAGTGGCACTGCACAAGTCATACCATGCAACTTTTTCCCTCTCACCTCCTCAAAGCATGGTTGGTTTATATATGTTTTCTCTGGGGAAAAAAAAAAAAAAAAAAGTCTCTCCTGTCCTACTCCTTGATCAATAACAGGAATTGTCTTGGACATAGGTTAAATACTATGAGTGACAGCATTACAGTTTTCAGGTCCCTGCAATTCCTTTCCCTTCAGTTTCCTGCAGGAATAATGTTTTTTTTTTTTTTTTTATCCACAACTAATTTAATACTTGACTTTGATTTGTTCTGTGAATTCCTTGTGACAACATAAATGCAACAGTATCTTTTAAACCTTGTTTCTATTTGTTCTTAAAATTAGCATCAGATTATTTGAGTTATGAAGGCCTTTGTATGCTCAGCATTTGCAGGCTCCTGCATCAACAGGTATGTCAGGTACCTTACTCCCTGCTTCAGCAGTATGGAAAAACTGCAGGATAAGGACAGGAGAAGAATTTACTGTCTCAAATGCTTTTTCTATAGGAGAATAATTACATTTTTATATAGCTTGCTACCTGGGGAGTCCCCAGGTAATGTACAGTTCAATGTGCTGTGTTTCACAGATCTAAATGAACAAGAACTGCTTGTGCACCACATCAGTTAAGTCTCTGAAAGTTAATACAGCTTTCATGAAAATATCAATCTTAATATGACTTCTACTGAGGTTGGAGCTTATAACTTTTCATGAACCAGCTAACTTCATAGGGAAGAAAGGGTTCCAGAATTAATTTTTTTCTTGTGTTGGTGCATCTCAACATGCAATATGGACTTTCTGCTTAATAAGATGAAGCAGGGTTCTCTTGGGGAAAAA
>VXAV01009992.1:32350-43944 GCA_013399715.1 Alectura lathami | reverse complement strand
AGAGCCACCAAGATGATGAAGGGAGTGGAGCATCTCCCTTATGAGGAAAGGCTGAGGGAGCTGGGTCTCTTCAGCTTAGAGAAGAGGAGACGGAGGGGTGACCTAATTAATGTTTATAAATACGTAAAGGGTGGGTGTCAGGAGAATGGAGCCAGGCTCTTCACTGTGACATCCAGTGACAGGACAAGGGGCAATGGGTGCAAGCTGGAACATAGGAGGTTCCGCTTAAATATGGGGAGAAATTTATTCACGGTGAGGGTGACAGAGCACTGGAACAGGCTGCCCGGAGAGGTGGTGGAGTCTCCTTCTCTGGAGACATTCAAAACCTGCCTGGATGCATTCCTGTGTGATCTGCTCTAGGTGTTCCTGCTTCGGCAGGGGGATTGGACTAGATGATCTTTTGAGGTCCCTTCCAATCTCTAACATTCTGTGATTCTGTGAACGATAGGCACATCGGTTCAATTTTCTGATGAAGAACTGTGATTGTGCTCAGAACAATGAGACTGATTACACTGAAATACAATAGCATTGTTTGCAAAGTAATAAAGTTGTAAGGAACTTGAGAGTGGCAATGAGCAAGAGTGGACAGACTGCTCAAGATACTTCCTGTGAAACATTTGGTGTAAAATTCCCTTGAAATTTCTAAAGCATTTTGGTTCTCAGCCTAGAATTTTATTTGCTTTAGATCTCAAGAATTCTTAATAAGAGATTTCCTACACCGTATTATACACCAGAAGTGTCTTGCTTTTTCCTAAAACTTACCCTGAACATTATTTTGCACAATTGGCAACAACACCTGAACAATATATCCCACCCCACAGAATTCTGTACTAGCCCAATTTCTTGTTTCTGTGCTTCATAATGGTCTGACAAAAACTGACTCTGTACAGAACTAACTCTCAGGACCCCTCTGATGTGGAGATGACCCTAGATTCTCTTCTGGCTCCTTTTATGAGATTGTAGCTATAAGTGACACTTGCAGCCAAACACTTCTAAGCAATTCCCATGCATTCTCCATCTCCGCAATTCTTTCAGGACACCAACAACAGCAACGTGGTGAAAGATAAACAAAAAATCCAATGAGTCTTCCTAATGTTTTTATGTAATATGACATTCTGTCCACTTTGGTTGCAGTTGTCTATTTTAACCTTAAGCTCAAAAGAGCATATGGAACACCAGAAGGTATTTTCATCCTCCTCAGTTCTATCACAATTTTGACAGCCAAATTAGTATTGTGGCTATTTGAACAATGAAGCCATCTGGGGGGATGATGCCATATCAAAGGAAAAGTTTACTGCAGTCTTTCTTCAGTGTGCAGCTAAAGGAGACTGTCTGCTACTATTTGTCTAAAAGATTATTTACTGGAGGTAATAGAAGAGAGCTTATACTGAAATCGTCTCAGAATTCATTAATTCCAGGTTTGTTTCTGTACAACATTTGTGCAAGGTGCTAAGGGTGATCTCCAAATCTGAAAAAATCAATTCTCTTCTACTCAAAGCACCAGAAGACTGAGCTGTTTCACTGGGCACTGTGCTTAACTTGACACCGCATATCTGTGAGTCGCCAGACCAGGATAAGGAGATATGCCGACTGCGCCGTGCACAAGAACAGAACAGCTCTGAGGCCAGCTGTCCTGTTATTATACATTCTGAGCCTGCAAAACAGGATGGCTGCATCCAGATTGCCTGTTCAGAACAGTTACTGGTCTGCACTGATTTCTGAATTAATCCCAAGAATAATTTGGAAAGTGCTACTTGGCCCGAGCAAAAGGCGAGCTGGAATCCAGCTAACAACAGTCTAGGTGGCTGCCAGTGCCCCAGCCCGTGTCCTGACACAGCTTAGTACACTGGATGAGCACACCGCAGTGGTATTGACTGCCCACTCATCCCAGACAAGGGGGAGAAAGAGCATCAGCAGCTACTGTGGTGGCTGCACACTGAAATTTTGGATGGCTGTGTGACTGCTGTTCCATGCCTTTGCTGCCCCTTCATACCTGTTCTGCTCTTAAACAAGGCTGTGGTGTGCCCCACAGTAAATAACCAGAATCAGTAAAAATCCCTGTATTTAAAGGGTAGCTTAAAACTCACTCCATCACAGCAACACTAGTTGCAAAAAATGTGTGTTGTTGTTGCTTGGTTTTTTTTTTTTTAGTATGTTAGTAGTATTTTTGTTTAGTATGTTAGTATGTTTTTGTTTGTTGGTGGTTTATATTTTTTTTTTAAGGAGAAAAAGATCAGCTTACCCTTTATAATTACTTTTTTAGTGGAGACATCAGGAAGTCATCTCCACTGCCACCTCTGACTGGACAGGACAACCCTCTCATGTTTTGTTTTTTTTTTCCCAACATATCTCTGACCTCATCCGCTTGGATATTCAAACAAAAGGCAACTAAAAACCATTCAAAAATACAACCCCACCGGATATGAAACTGCACTGATAGCAAAGACCATATCTATAAAAATTCAAAAGACTTAAATAGAACACATAGGATTCTTAAAGCTTTTGTACAACTCTATTGTATGGAGATTTTAGCCTATTGAACAGCTATCTGTGCCTTTTTATGGGTTTCTGAAGTTAGCAATGCTCCAGTCTTGTGCTGCACTGTCACTCTAAGGTGCAACTTGGAACTTCAATTTGCTTCATGTAAACCCTGTGAGAGAAAGGGATTTTATGTATCATCCTGATAATACTAACCTATTTGCTCCCCCCCCCAAAAAAAAAAAAAAAGCAGTTCTATGATCTGCCAACTGTTAAATGACAGTGAAATGAACGCTGTATGTTCATTCAGTAATCACAGCAGCTCTTTTACGCTCAACAGGTTCTCCATTTCTAAAGAGCTTTTCAAGGTGAAGGGTAACATCTCAGGAGACAAACACATTCTGCTTTCATTACTTACCCACACATTTAATGTGGTTCAAAGGCTGACTGGGAAATATCTCCCAACTACGTAAGATGTCATTTTCCTCTTGCTCTTTATGAAACAAGCAAAATACTTCAAATTACTAAATGCTACTTCAGTGTATCCAAAATGAGCTCCAAGTTTATCACTTACTGGTATTAAAGATCACCATGGCTTCTGGCAGTTAGAAAATTAAGTTTAGAGTTTGTTGGAACTTATTTGAGATGCTGAATGATGAAGCAATAGCAGTATACTAATAATGCTGAAATAATTACAGCGCATTTAATCTCTCCTCAAAAGATCACTATCAGAACTAAATATTTTCATTAAGAGCTACAAAAATAGTTTATTTAATGCCTTCTGTATAAGATATTGCTATAAAGCCTAAGCGATGTGGCTGGCAGTTTCAAAAAAAAAAAAATTGATAGCACTTGCTTTGATGTTTTATGTGACATATCAAAATATGAAGGTAAATGCCAGAATTTCAGTTTCAGATGCGCAACGACCTTATTGGCAAAAAAAGTAGCTTCACAATCTTTCTTCTTCCACCAGTCAAATATTTTGGCAGATACTGCTAACCTTCCATTTAAAATTTTTGCCAAAATATTCCATTTTATGCCATGAGTACAATGAGCTACAAATGGTATCATGAGAAAACCAAAGCATGGACCACCAATGAATTCCAGAACCCTTAACCCTGAAGACCCTTGTCTTCAGCACCTATTTCACTCCCAGATTTATTTCCATGGCTGCAGGCAGATGCTTTCAAGAACCACAGCAGCATCCTGAGATTGCTGGACACGAGCAACTTCCAGCAGACTGCTTAGCAGACTAGTGGAATAGCTAGTCAGGAAATAAAGCCTTGCGAGTCTTTGCATGTCCTATCTCTCATCTGCCACAATTTTTCTTAAAACAGTGCTGTGTAGCATCTGCATCTAATAGGATGAGATTTAGAAAAAATGTTATTATGGTTTTGCTGATCTTTATTTGAAGCATGTAAGTCACAATCCAGTGGCATACTTCTAAACATGGTTATAGAATAGAATGGGAATGGAACAGGAATAAAACAGAAACAAAAAAAAAGAATAGAATAGGAATAGTTGGAAGGAACCTACAAAGATCATTGAGTCCAACTACCTGACCACTTATCTTTAATCATAAGTGTTGAGTTAAATGATTCACAGACAGAAACTGGAATTATATACAAAGCAGTTATCTAAATTCAGGAAAAACAACTTCTAGGGGAATAATTTGTTTTGTTAGAAATGAGGGGGGCATTTTTCTTCTTGCTGTCTCAGATGGTCTTTAATAGTGCTGTATATCGCAGGTCTCCTTGTGAAATATACGGACTGCTTTTGAGCACAATATTTCTGATCCACTCAGTTCTAAATGAAATGTAACCAGACAGAGAAGCTGGTCATAAAGGTTGCACTGGAATCAATGTACTTCAGGGTACAGCTGTGCAGTCAAAATATTTTCTTGCAATTGATTCCCCCACCCCTATAAGAACCAGCTAAATTCAGCGATATGCATGGACACAGCCCTTCCAGTAGGCAAGCTGGCCAACAGCTGACACATGGACTGATGTCCCAGCCTCACTGCAGAAGACCCTACCCAGGATCCCGGTGCGGCATCTCTCCCTGGCTGCTCCCCCAGGCCTGCCCTGCTCCCCCAAGTGCTCCCTGTTCCCTTTCTCGCACACAGCCCTTGCTACTACTTCATACTCACAGTCAGTGTCTCAGGAATACATAAAATCTCCTTGATTTAACTTCTAGAAGCTGAAAATGTTAGTTCTATTTCAAGACAGTGTAAGTTGCTTCTTACAGCCAGGGTGATGGCTTACATGAAACACCACGATAATATCTCTAACTTTTGTTCACACCTGAAAAACTCTGAAGATGCAAGTTATATAATACAAAGCTAAAGAAATGCTGTGGTTTACAGAGCTTAAAGTCTTGCTGCTCACAGCCTGCACAGATCTGGAGGATGGATGTCATTATGGAGAAGAAGAAAAACAAAACAAAACAAAATCCACACTGTTTCTAGCTTCCAACAATTCCTATGTCATCCTTTATATCATAACACAAAGTATTCTGTATTTCTCCACTTATTGAAGTGAGAAAAGCTCCATTTTAGTATTATAGAGGCAAGGCGTATGGGAACAAGTAGCAGCTTTCACTTGATCAGCTGGAATAAATGGAAAACATAAGGCAGAATTAGCAAGAACCTGATCTGCAAAATGGCTTCACATCCAAGAGTAATGCTGCTTCTCCATCCTGACTTGACTGAATTAGAAAATACCATTTCTGTCCACAATTTTCACCTGGCTTGTAGTTTTAGAACACCATAAGTACAGCTTCTGCTTCTACACCCTAATATATTTGGTATTGTCATTAGTATGAAACTGGCAACGACGTATTTACCTGCTTCTCCTTCCTCCCCGCATTGGGAGCATGACACTCAACAAAGAATCAAGTCAGTATGTTAAACAGAATGAGAAAAAAATGATTCCTCATCCAACAGTGACAACTTTGACAAAACTGTCAAATTGAACCTGGAATGAGATGTTATTAGAATGTTTCAGTAAAATACACAAGTACCACATATCAATCAGAAAGCCATGGAATAGGTAATGACTGTATATTAAACCACAGAAACAGTGAAAATTTCCATAAATGTTACATAAAATGGTTAACGAATAAACAATATTTTGATCTGAAGTTTTCCTACTATCAAGAAAATTTTCCTTCTAATCCCACCATGCTATTCAGATGCCTTTGTGTATTTGCCTGCCGGTTTACTAACAGCTGCAGAGGACGTAGGCAAACAGAAGATTTTACTTATCCACTGCAGTGAATAACAAATAATGGAACTGACTTCTACTGTCTCATAGGCTACGATTCATTTTGTAAAAATAAAATCCTTCTATACTCATCAAACCGAGGGACTGCTCCTCTCAAGAGCAGCTGTGAATCAATAACAGAGAAAGTATCAGCCACCTGAGTAGCTGCCCTCAAAGCTCCCCGAGAGCCAGCACTGCAATGTACTTGGTATAGCTCAGTTGGCTTTTACAAATGTAAATCAGGACCTCTTTTATCATTTAAACCCAAATAACCAATAGATGGATTAATTATGCATAGGTTCCATTATGAGCTGGGAATATACATACACTGCCACGGTGATGAGAAAAATCCTTTTCTTCCCTTTTTAGATGTAAGCTGTGTAGAATCTTCTTGGGCTATGTTTTCTCAAAGTAGAAACACAGGAGATCACACATATTCTTTATAAAACACAGAGCTTAATTTAGCTCTTCCTGTGTTTTACATGGTATTAAGTAACCTAGGAAACTCAGGATTTCTTCTAGCACCACACAAAGCAACCTCACAGTCTTAAAATACACTGTAAAGTTTAAAATGCATTTGATGGCTTAAACATTCACAGGAACTTAGTGCTGTAGATCACAGGAGGAAAGCTCATTTACCCATCAGCTTTACAGCTCCAAGCAAGGCAGCCCTGCATAAAAGATACTTTGTCATTCCCTTGCCCTTCATACCAGGCTGATTCTCTTGCTGTTGGGGGACAAAGACATACGAGCTGTCTCCATACACAAGGCCACAGACAGTTTTACATGGATTGAAGCCTGTGGACAGTTTCCTGTCCTATTTACTGAACACTGTTCATATTTTTTTAATTGCAGAATGTCACTTCTGTAATTACACCCAGTCTGTGATATACCTCTTTAACTATAGTGCCAGTGACTTTTTTTCCTATCTGCTTTTTAACACCGACATCTCCTTTCTTCCAGGAACACTCAGCTTTCAAGTAAACAAATAATCTTACATACAAAAAGAAAAGTTCCTGTAAGGGACTTCAGCACAAATCTAAAGACCTTTAGGAAGGTCCCTTTTAAAGATTTCTGCTGTAATTTAATTACACAAAAGAATTCTGTTATACGTTACATTTTATTAGAATCAGGGTAGAACAAGCAAAAGTATCTAAGCCAGAAGAGGTCTCAGCTGTGCCTTACCCATGGCCACATGTTCCTGAAGGCATCATTAGCTATCTGATCCTACAGCTAGGGAGCTGGGAGTTGCATCATCTTGCACAGGATCAGTAATTTGCCCTCCTTGACTGCTTGGTCTACTGTGGGGTCAGCACAGCACATGCTTACCGTGCTAAGAAAGCAGAAGCAGCACAAAGATGACTTCTCACTCCCACTGTGTATCCACCACATTGCACTGTGTGAACAAAGTATCATGACCCTCCTTCGTAAAGTGGGCTTGGGCTAAAAATAGAAATATCGTATCTAAATGGATTGATCACTATCAGCAACCACGTGGAAAAAATTCAACAGCAGTAAAAGATACAGCAGCAGCAGGGGCAAGAGGTGATCTCACATCACTCTGTGATCAATTCAAGTCTGCACGTGTGAAAGAGAGAGAAGGCTAAGCAAAATGAGATGCATCGTGGCCAACTTTCAGACTATCTAATGAGCTTGAAACCTAGGATCTGGCACTTCAGTGAGTTTCTAGCTGACTGTAAACATGACGGGTAGTTTCCATGTAGTCCTGTGTCTACAAACTACATGCTCCCCAATGACATTGTCAGAGGAGTTTAGAACACACCCTGATGCTCCTCTGTGTTTAGAACAACAACAACAAAAGACACTCACACAACAGTTTTCAGTTGTCAAAATTTCTAGCTCTTAAGAACCTGCAGATCCTACATTTTACCTGGAAAATAGGCTCAATTTACATACTGCAATTTTTAAACTCTTCTGAAAACAGGAAAAACATAATCACTGGTTCTAAATACAAAATCAGGACACATGGATTTTAGATCAAGCATTACAGGTGACCTTAAAATATCCTGGTTTGAACCCAATAACTTGTGTAGTAGAATATAACTTTCAGACATGGAAAAACATGTTATCAGGAGGCATAAAGCTCTGCTGTTTTATCCAGTTTTGTATCTGCATTTTTAGTTATATTTTTCAACTGCTGTTTCTTGTTAAGGTTCTGCTACAGAAAAAGTTCTACCCAGCATTTTTCCCCTCTGTCAAGGCACCTGTACTTTCTAATCAAATCTTTCTGCCAGCCGCATCCACAGTTGATGGGAAGGGATTGACAAATGATTTTCTGCAAGCTCAATTCAGCAATAAAATATCATTTCTCACTTTCAATTTTTGGTGTCATTCTCTTTACTCCTTCCCATTCTCAGGTTTCATCTTCAAAAAGAGAAAAAATGAGCAAGAGAGGGAAAGCTTCAGCATTTTTTCTTTCATTGAGTATTCACATGCTGTGCAAGAAAATATGCTTAAAATTATTTACTTAAGAAAGATACGTCTTTAGCAAAAATAGACATAAGCATCAAAGGTAGAGGAAGATTGGAAGAAAATTGTCAGAAGTGTTTCTTATAATTGCAAATTCACACTCAAATAAATAGACATCTCTTTTTCTTGAGAATTTTAAGGTCTTGCATTTTTACTGTATGAATTAGAAGTTGCACAACTGTAACCACAATTCAGAAAAATGACTTCTGCAGTTTATGGGAAATATAAACTAGGGCTGGTAAATTTGTAGTCAGAAATCTTACACTCCTTTTAAAAGGGGCTCGTCATCAGTTTTCTTGGAATTCAGAAAGGAGCACAACATAGACTGCAATGTAGTTTTACTAACAACAGATTTGAAACAACAAAGTGTGGATGAAACATACAATTTTCAAGAAAGCTAGTATAAGTGAAATGTAAGCTCATTGCTATTCTCAGGTACAGATGCTGAAGGTGTTTTCAAGTCAGAAAAGAAAAGTCAATAAGAGATTCTGATACAGCAGACTGAAGTCATTTTAGAGATGTATCCTGGGTGAAGAAGGATAGACATAATCCATGCCTATTTTCTACCTTCACCAACAGTCTGGATCCATAAAGTTCGGCAGCAGTCATTTTGTATTTCCCCTAAGCAAGCGGGGAATCAGTGCAAGGCATTGGTTCCACTGTTTCTCACAGCTATAAACACCAAAACACTCTGAGGATATACATCAGCAAGTAATTAAATTCCTAGTTCCTGATACCTCTAGGGTTTTGGAAAGGAGGTAATTGATCTGTCTCAGGAAAGAGCACATTTTTCCAGGCTGCTGCTATAATGCTACAACTACTTGTTATCATTATTATTTAAAGAGTATGTTTAGTTTTTAGAAAGGCTTCATTAGAGCCAAGTAAAATTGATAGGAAATAAAAAAAAATATACCCCTATGTTATAGTGAGTAAGTGTGGTATTAGATTTGATATCAGAATATTAATTTACCTATAAATTTTCTTGATTTTAAGTATTACATGTTATAACTAAATGTAGCATGCAAATTATTTTACATGATATCTTACATTTCCACACACAAGCAGAAAGCCACTTGCCTTTACAAAATGGGACCAAGACAGACGCAAGGAGTGCAAAGTTCAGCAAAAATCCAGAATACTTTACAAGAGATGGTTGGGAGCAAGAAAAATGTCCCAGCAAAGTCTCCCTTCCCTACACTTACCATTTTGCACTTAAAGTTGAAACTACCGCACTGTCACTCAAAGACTTGACTATGATCTCTTAAATATTTTGCTGTTGGTATATAAATACACAAGAGTAAAATCTCAGTACAAAGGCAAACAGCCCTCTGACTTCAGTGGGGAGGTTTTAATTAAGGGTATTTCGCTCTGCAACAGCATTACTTGACAGCTCTACAGAGACGTTCCCTATGCATTTCTATATGTAAAATCCAATTAAGCTGTGAAGAACAAAAAAAGCTTCAGAGTAGTTCTTGTCATCTAAAAGAGATGATTAAAGGATTTCTAAGGCATGCAGAGATACAAATTAGCAAAACAAAAGGATTTTTAACAAGGCCAGAGTTGTACAGATAAAGTAAAAGCTACCTATCTAGCAAGGATTTGATCCAACTTCTAAGCAGATTATAATTATGGAAAAAAAAAAAAAAAAAAAAAAAAAGAAAGAAAGAAAGAAAGAAAGAAAGAAAGACATACACATTGCTGATGAAATATTTTAATATTTTAAGGCTCAGAGTTACATAAAAATCTACTGTAGGAAGAAAAAATAAGGTCATTAAAGAACAACCCCACACACATAGTTAACTTTGTGCAGTATTTTCACTTAAGCTAAAATACTTGTTGTAACGAACAGGAAATGTAGGTGTCATGTATCAATTTCACTTTGGAGTTTGCTCTGACTACTTACTCACTAAAGCAGAAAAATGGAGTTGGCCCAAGCCTAGATACCTTCCCTCTCCACACGCTGAAAATTCCCCATGACAAAATAAATAAATTAAAAAAAAAAAAACAAAACAGGAGATTTCTTGTAATGCTGTTTCTAATTAGCACATAGCATTGCATTACTTTTGATCCCTCAGAGCATCACCTTAAACCTCCTTAACTTAACTGCATTGCAATTAACCCAGGAACAAACAGACAAATTCGAAGGATATCTCTCACTAAGGAAGAATTAACAGAAGCTAGGCCCACAGTAATTACATGGTAGGAGCAGGCTACATTCAGAACTAAAGAGAAGTCTATGCGGAATTGCACACACTTTCGGAAAGGAAAGGAAATAGGATTCTAAGAGGCACCCAACTATACTGATTTCTTTAGAGATTACTAGAGGGTTACTTCTTTCAGTCTTTCCTTATGAATATAGTCATAGTTACAGTTAAACAATTTTAATAAAGAATTGAGAGCCTTTCACAGTCTCACATGGGCTTTCAGGAAAGTCTTTTATACCCATATATATACATATTTTTATTCCAACACTAGCAGCAAAAAATACATGAAGAAGGAATGACCATTGCTTGGGCTTGATTGTACTAAATACTTGATTTCAGTGGACTTTCATTTACATTAAACTCTACTACCTAGCAATTTCCTTTAAATCACATTATGTTTATGCAGGGAAGTCTTCAACGTTCTGGCATTTTATGTTCACATGTAAATTCTGTGAATATGTGAGAAGTGGGTTTTGATTACCACTGTAGTCTTTTAAGTTCACAATGTAAACCTGCTACATATAAGTATCTGAACTGCACCTGAAATTAAAAAACAACTTTCTCTTATAAGCACCAGGTTGCAGCTGCAACTGCCTTTTCTTCTCAGCAACTGCACCTGCAGTTCATAATGCTCTCGAAACAGAAATAAGGTAAGTTGGGTTTCTTATTTCTATTGTTTGCACTGAGCCCTGCTGAAAACAGAAATGGAGCTATAGAGAGAGATTAGAGGTTCTCCTGCAACATTTTTTCTTATCACAAACCTTTAATAAAAGCAGGACTATCTTGCATGGAAATACTGCCTGCCTGATGGCACGGTCTTCTGACATACACAGATGTGATTACTACTCTACTTTGTCATGAGAAAGAACGCTCCTTGGTTTGAGCACTGTACCTTCTGAGCAGTTTTGGAGCAGGGTCAAGACTACTGCAAAGCATCAGGAAAAGAGAAAAAACAAAAACCTTGTGAAATACCTTATTTTGGAGAGAGAAAATTTAATTAAGTAACTCCTTAATTGATTTTAAAGTCCTACAGCTGTTGAAGTCTTGTTTCCATATACATACCTGTTCCCTCCTAAGTAGCATGGTACTTTTCTCCTTCACTTACTGCATCCAGCATGGAAACCAGATATTCCTATACCTATGGCCTCAGAGCAGGCTT
>VXAV01009992.1:8394-32249 GCA_013399715.1 Alectura lathami | reverse complement strand
TTATATAAACACTCTAACAATGCCATAACACAACTGGGCTACAAATAAAATGAGTATTGTTATTATTATTATATTTTAATAAAAGACTCATGTGAGACATTGTGAAACTACATAATTTCATTTTTCCAAGAAAAGACTCTTTCAAGAATGTAAACCCCTTAATTTCAAGTGCCTCCTGAGTTTGAATGAATTCATTTTTATTGCCTTACTTTCTCATTTATCCTTTCTTGGGATAAAGATAATTGCCAAAGCAGTGCTAAATAACAGAAAAGAAAGAAGTCATACAGAAAGAAGCAACACAGTACCAGCAGTATGGCTGTAAAGCATACCTACTGCAGGCTCCCCTTAGCTTTGTTTGTTTTTAAATGAAGCTTTAGAGGCAGCTGTAGTTTTAAGCTCAGCTTCAGACACAGCAGAGATCACTACCAGCTAATTGTGAAAAACAATCAGAAGAGCTTCTGATCCATACCGCAATAAATGAATTAAGATTATTTTCTTTAAGGTGGTGTAAGAACATTGGTGAAATCATTTCCATTTGAAGGAAAAACAGGATTTGTCAATCACATTTCAGAAAAAATAATGTTTTTCTTCAGTATGGAGATGATTTTTTCATCCCAGCTTATCTCCAGTGTCTCAGCTCCCCTTAGGGGCAGAGTTATAGACATAATGTATTTTCTCAGGGCGTTCCAGGGGCCTATTTTGGGCACATATCCAGGCAACACACAGCTTAAATCTCATGGTGACATGTTCACCTTTCCTCATGGCCTGCCTGGAGGTTAGGACCCAAAAGTCTTCCGCAACACCATCCAAAACCCAATTTGTACACACAGCTCCTCCATAGCACGTAACTGTATGCTCGCTCAAAAGCAAGTCCATCCCAGCCACCTGTTGTAGAGAAGATTTACAGCATCATTACAAACAAATGCTGTCCCTCAAGCTCAGGGCATGTTCCTTTGGTACTGCTTCTACACTGTCCATAACCCTAAATGGCACCCAACTGCTCACCACCATGAGGCCCACATCACACAAGTGACTCAAATTCTTTCAAGAGTCAGTGCTATTTTCCAATATACACCTCACCAAAAACATCCTTCCTTAAGAATTTACTCTGAGTTGCATTGACTGTTTTTTTTTTTTTTTTTGTGTGTGTGTGTTTTTCCCCCATTTTTTAAGGAAATTAAATTAGGTAAGGTACTGATATCTATAAAATTTGGGGGAATTCAGAAGTATAAATAATGTTACTGCTGTATTCTCAGATCTTGTCTAACACTTGTATAGGTGTCCTGAGTTTCTTTTGAACACAGTTTAATCTTCAGTTTCAGTCTGAACACCAATTTCTACCCAGTTACAGAGCCAGCATAGCTGTTTACACTGAGAGGACCAAATTAGCACACAGCTTCTCCTTGAAGAGTTTTATATCAATAGAATTAAGCATTGATAAAATTTGTTTCACTCAGCAAAGGACCTGTATCTTTCAGTACTGCAGTTTATACTTTGAGATCGTATCTTCTTCTCTTCATCTTATATTTGCAAACCTCTAAACTTATCACACAAAGAGCAGCGGTAGCAAAGACATGAACATGTTCTCTTGATTTCCTCCTTCAATCAGGGCCCTTACAAGAGCATTATGCTTTCTTCTGTATCCACTGTTGAGATGTGACATCGGTAATTTAATGTGCTAACCCTGCTGAAGCGGGCTCAGATTGTTTCTGTCACAACATGTTTAAGGAGCAACTTGGTCAATCCCAAGCTGATATGAAAACTGTCACTCACTGAGTGGGATTCTCTGCCCAGCAGATGACTGACACAGAAAAGTTACACTGCTGAATGTGTCAGCTCATCAGGCAGCTACGATGCAGTGTTAGCCAGCATACAGATGATTTTAATGATTACATTTTCATCATACAGCTCTGGTTTTGTTGTTGTTATTGTTTGTTTGTTTGTTTGTTTACAGATAGCATAAACCCAAATTAATTTAGTGTTTGGACCCTGTTTTAGGAGGGAAAAAAAAAAAAAAAAAAAAAGCTTGTAAAAGCCTGAAGTATTTTTCAGCGCTCTAAAAACCAAGATGGGACACTGAAATTAGAATCATGAATTAGAATCATGGAATCATTGGAATCATTAAGGTTGGAAAAGACCTCTAAGATCATCTAGTCCAACTGTCAACCCAGCAGCACTATGCCCACTAAATCATGTCCCTAAGTGCCACGTCTACATGTTTGTTGAACACCTCCAGGGAAGGAGACTCCACCACCTCCCTCAGCAGCCTGTGCCAATGCCTGACCACTCTCTCAGAGAATTCAGAGTAATTTCATTATTATCATAAATAATGAAGGTTTTTATTCACTCCAAAATTGAAATCTATAGCCTGGTACCTAATTTGGATTCTACAGCTTACATCAAAGTAGTAAAAAAAAGCAGATGGTTTCTAGCCTTCCCATTTACTAACAGATATGTTAACCAGATCGAGTCTGAACACTTTTCATCCTTTCTGTCCTTACTTTTAGAAGTACATAACATGTGCCGTGTTAAGTGCCGCTACAAGCTGCTGCACCTCCTTGCAGCTGCTGGTGGTTCTCCTGGTGGTCTCCATCCAGCAGTGATGGATGTGACCACCCTTTCCTACCTGACAGCATGACCCCGGGTGCAGTCAGAGGGTGCCAGCAGGGCCTGTCACACACTGCCACTGCCACCACGCTGCTACGACTCACACCGGACACAACCATGTGCCCTTCTCTCCCCTGACTGGAGGTTAAAGACACCCACCTGCTCCAGTCGCTAGCATCAGGACCCCGCTGGCGCCAGCCCAGGGCTGGGCACCCACACCTCAGCCTGACTGCAGCAGCTGACACCCAGGCTATGCACACCAGACCCCCAGTAGCTGGCACTTAGTCCTTGCAGCACTCACACACACAGGATAGAGTGTGAAGTTGCACAGAGAGAGAGCTAAAGAAGGATTTAATTGGAAAATAGGACAGAGACAGGACCAAGTGTGGTGATCAGGCACAGGGCTTGGTCAGACACCCATGCTGACAGGCCATGTACAAAGCCCTTTCTGTCTACCCTGCTTTGTTCCTCCCCTGTTTCTATCCCCCAAACACTCCTTTGTAAATTCTTTATTCAAGCCACTCCTGAATATCCCAAATCTTCCTGTTCCTCATTTCCCCCTTCCTGTCGGCTACAGAGCTCACGTATCCCTCTCCATGTGAGAGGAACAAATAATCTAAGTGAGGCAGACACTTCACAAACCCTCACATACAGCCTTGGTGTCCATTTATGTATTAATATAACACCTAGAGCGTATTTTCTTTTGTGAAGCTCTGAAAACACTTCAACAGCACCCATTTCTTGAAAACTGTATGTTACAACTCTAAAGGCTGATGACCCACTATCTGCCTTTCATATTTACATCTCATCTACATATTTTCATGTCATTCATATAGTTCAGACATTATTTTAAATTCTTCATTCTTCTATAGCTTTATTATAATATCAGTTAAAAAGCACAGGAGAATATTAAGAATTAGCTAAATGTTTTCCAGTACAAGTAGGGCTATATATACAAGTAAATTAGAACAATGCCAGAGCTAATTTTTTATGTCCCTTAAGCTAAATAGCCCAATAACGAAGATGATAACCTCTAAACTGCCCCTGAAGGGCTCTTTTGGTCTATGCCATGAATTGTTTGACTGGAGCCAGAAACCACATGAGAGACTACTGCATCACTCTAACAGCACAGGCAGCCACGTCTCAGCACCAGTGCTCTAGTACCACTTCATTCACTGGCACTGAGACAACACACAGGTCTCCATCTCACAACACACAGGTCTCCATCTCCCCCAGTAAGAGTCTTCTACTAATATAGGCTCTGGCTCTGGATAGTTATCCTGCTGTACATATTCTAAATATGAATTATAAATATTTATATGTAAATAATTTAACAAGCACATAAACTAATTTACTCTCTGAAATTTGTCTTATTATTATACTTAATCACAGACATAGGAAAAAGATACAGCAAGCTTTAAGTTCTTAATAATTGGTTATATTTTAAAAATAACTTATATGGCTTGAAGTCACATCAATATTTGTATAGCTGCCAAATTTCTTCATGTTACAGAACAGATACAGTGAGGATAAAGTTTGAGAGAGCACAACCATTTCTGACCTCTCCATGCCCTTTGGGTATGCCACCATCCTGCCATAAGATGCAATTATCATAGAATCATAGAATCATAGAATCATAGAATCATAGAATCATAGAATGGCTTGGGTTGGAAGGGACCTCAGAGATCATCTAGTTCCAACCCCCCTGCTGTGGACAGGGCTGCCAGCCACTACCTCACTAGATCAAACTGCCCAGGAACCCATCCAGCCTGGCCTTGAACACAGCCAGGGATGGGGCAGCCACAACTTCTCTGGGCAGCCTGTGCCAGCGCCTCACCACTCTCTCAGTGGAGAATTTCTTCCTGTTGTCCAACCTAAACCTCCCCTCTTTCACTTTTAGCCCATTCCCCCTTGTCCTACCATTATCCACCCATGCAAAAAGTCGCCCCCCCCTCCTGCCTGTAAGCTCCTTTCAAGTATTGGAAGGCCGCAATGAGGTCTCCCCGGAGCCTTCTCTTTTCCAAGCTGAACAATCCCAACTCCCTCAACCTTTCCTCATAGGAGAGGTGCTCCAGCCCTCTGATCATTTTGGTGGCCCTCCTCTGGACCCGCTCCAACAGCTCCACATCCCCTCTGTACTGGGGGCCCCAGGCCTGGACACAGTACTCCAGGTGAGGCCTTCCAAGGGCAGAGTAGAGGGGGACGATCACCTCCCTCTCCCTGCTGGCCACCCCTCTCTTGATGCAGCCCAGGATGCCATTGGCCTTCCTGGCTGCAAGAGCGCACTGCCGGCTCATGGCCAGCTTTTCGTCAATCACAACGCCCAAGTCCTTCTCAGCAGGGCTGCTCTCAAGGAGTTCTTCTCACAGTCTGTACACACACCTGGGATTGCCCCGACCCAAGTGCAACACCTTGCACTTGGCCTTGTTGAACCTCATCAGGTTCTCGTGGGCCCACTTTTCCAGCCTGTCCAGCTCCCTCTGGATGGCATCCCTTCCTTCAGGGGTATCAACTGCACCACTCAGCTTGGTGTCATCAGCAAACTTGCTGAGGGTGCACTCCATCCCACAGTCTAAGTCGTTGATAAAGATGTTGAAGAGCACCGGTCCCAAGACGGACCCCTGGGGAACACTGCTCGTGACCGGCCTCCACCTGGACAGAGAGGTTCGTACCTTATGATCGTAGATCTGCCATCTCTAAAACAATATCTTCACTCAGAGTAAAATAATACTAAGTACTTGGGCAAACATTTGAAACAATTTCAGTGCATAATGTCCTTTTATGAACAGCGTTTCCAGGAATCACATATTTTGCTTACCTGAAGCCAGTTATTGAAATATCTGCCTGTTGCTTCCATCAGCCTTGCAAAAGCTTTTCAGCTTAATGGAGACTTAGATAAATCAGACACTTAAAAAATGTACAAACTGCAGTAATAGAAGTAAGTATTATTGCAATAATATACTATTTTCAAAGGGCTTCTGCCAGTGCCTACTAATACATCATGACCAATTACAGCACAGTAACTCCACTGTCGTTCTTAATCATCTTCCACTGTAACAGCATAAAAGCCTTATCGCTGCTAGAAAGTTCAGAATAAGCCCACAGTGATCATATGTATCCTTCGCGAATCCTCACCTCCATGTTTATGAAGGCATCAGTTCACCTTCGGAAAAAAAAAAAAATGAAGTAAGAGCCCAAGCCTGTTCTCACTGCTTGCTTTGGGGCTCCATACTGAAAACTTAACATGAAATTAGAATTCCTCTTACCCATTTATCACGTCATCCCTTCTGCAGATGTAAAAAAGTTTTCACCTGCTGGCTCAGCTATGCCTAAGGAGGAATGGGAGATGGTGTGGAGTGCAGGGAGGCCACACTTCTGCAGCAGCTATTTCTAATCATTCCCACCTACCATCTGCATTCTGATGTACAGCAAATTCTGTGAAATTGTTGGTCCTCTTCTATACAGGTAGTGCCTTTTTTTTTAAAGTGTGTGTGTGTACTCTTCCGCAAAGTTTATTTATAATTCCCCAGTAAATTGTTTGTGGCAGACAATATGTATTTCATTGGTTTGCTCACGGTTTGAAAAGTCTGTGGCTATTCAACAGGCTGCTGGCATGCTGTCTTGCTGCACCCTGTGACAGTTTGCTGTAGTGTTCTCAGGAAAGTACCAGGCTCTGCTGGAAGAAGTTTCTAAGTTGTGGACAAAGACTGGGACACAACAAGCAGAAACCATCTGGAGGACCAGTTGGAACTGACAAACTCCCACATCAGATGAGAGAAAAGTTTGACTTCGGACCTCTTATTTCAGTTTGCTTCATCCCCATGATCTGGTTATTATATTCCAATTTACTGCTAAAGATAGAACTTCAAAGCTAAGGAACTACGTAGCTTTTTTGGTGATTTCAGCCACCAATCTCGGAGAAAAGTGAGGCATTTCTGCCTCCAGAAGCTATCTAGGATACAAATATCTAACATGATACTCCATCAAATATATCCCTGCTATGAATAATAATCTAAAGGTAAAACATCAAATGGACAGTGTTGAAGTTATAAAGCTTCAAACATAATGCCGGTCTAATAGACTCTATCTGGATTTGCTTGGCTCACGTCTTAAAGAGCTAATTATTAAGGATCTTTGCAGCATCCAAATCTCCATTGCATTTATACCACAATCACACACAACAGTAAACTATATGAATTACTTCTGCAATTCTTCAGCATTGCACTGGCTCAGGCACTAACATGTATATATCCATATTGCTAAATGGTTAACACGCTCTCTGCTAGGGTTTTGGTCTGTGCCATCTAGTGCTGTTCCATGCAATGAAGCTGCCTCTGTACAAGAGAGCAGTACAGAGGAGAAACTGGCCCCGCAGCCAGCTCCTGCAGCAGGTACCCAGCTACACTGTCAACCTCCATGGGCAGCTGCATGAAGACTGCACCCTAGGACAGGTCCCAGTGCATGGTGTCTCCTGCACTGTGCCCTAGTATTGTCTGGAAGAGTGCTATGACAAAACCATGCCAGGGTTTGTAATTTAACAGGTGACTGAGTTTCATTGCCTTGTCAATGTCACCTTTTAATTTACTGGCACAGATGCACTCTTCTTAGACATAGCCAAGTGAATAGTGAGAGATTCTCCCCAGCAGGTTGCCTAGGGGGTAGGGATAAGGGTTTAGCTGTACATCATGGGAGCCATGGCATAATACTTGTCATCACAGCCATAAGATGTACACTGGCCTGATTTATTTGGTGGTATATGCATAGCCTTAAAAGTTCATGAGATTTACTTTTGCTATATTAAAGATAGCTAAAACGGAAAAAATAAAACTGCACTTTGAAAGAGAGTATTTTAGAATTCAGTTAAGAGAAAGAATATATTAGAAAGGAGTAATGAACAGTTTTAAAAACAAAACACCCCAAACAAATACAATAGAAATCTGGTGGGTCTGACAAATTAGGTGTAACAACAACAACAAAACCTTTTTATTCAGTCAAAGCTACTTTTAGTAGCTACGCATACTCATGGCTTAAGGAAAAATATGATAGAAATGGATCAGTCAGCAGATAATGCCTTGCTTGAGCCTGTAAGAGTTTACAGCACTAGATTCACATGAGACAGTCATTACAAGCCAAAACTGTTACGTCAGCCATCCTAGGAAGACTGGGCTACAAGATAATCAATACTGATATAGTTTTAGAACCAAGATAGCACCGGTTGCATTGTAATTATGGACAAAGACTTCCAGTGAAATTCTATAAGGAACATACAATTTAGTAGCATATTTGTGAAGTATTTGAACAAGTATTGAAAGCTTGTTTGGAGCAGTAATCCATCATTTGTGTCAAACATGACGGTGCAGCCATGCAGTAAATGTGTGTTGTCTCAGATACTACTGATTAAACAGACACGACTGCTGCTGAATCATGCGATTACGTTCCTCTGCATCCCATCTGCTATTAATAACAGATGCAAATGCATAAGAACAGAAGTAGCAAAGAAATGCAGTAAATACAAACAAGAATAGAAGGGTAAGCACATAAAAACAAAGTGTCAGCATCAAAGGCAGCATGGAAAGAAGATATGACTAAGAAAAACTGTTAAGTTTTTCGCATTTTTGAAATGCGAAATAAGCGGTTATCATGAAAAAAAATAATAACCTGTTTAGGTTGTGTACTCCTTTTTACTGCTTTTCCCTCTAGTTGCTCAACTGATGTTCATGGCTCACATTACACTAAAATATTGGCATGATTTAAAGTCATTTTAAAATCAAACTTGTTCGCTAAAATATGATTTAAGACTCATATCTAGCTAACAACACATATAAGTATAGGTTTCAGCGCCAATACTGTCCTAAAAATACACCGAGTTCCTATGAATCCAACTTGCACAAAGATTGCTAAAACAGCACTTACAATGTTCTGAACCCTTGCACAGGAAAAAACATGCTCAAATTGGCAACAGTTTCTAAAATACAGTACAAATCTGAGGGGAAAAAAATAAATAAATAAATAAATAAAAGTGACCTTTAGGTACATTTTCTCTTCTTAGCCCTGTAAGTGTCCTTTTTCAGGTGATGTGAAAGAAGAGGCTAGATTACTGTGGTCCTAAGCCTTTCCACAACTGGTTCTTACAGCAGAGACTTATAGCCAGTCTCCACTCTGTCCTACACAAAGAAAACAAGCTATTCTTTGGATCATACTTTTACTCTAAATATATTGAATTACATATTGGGCTTTAACACTGAGAGTAGCATTAGCTTCTCCTTTAGTTTCATTTTCGGAACAGTATAAGGCAGACAAGAGATCAACAGAGAAATCCCTGAGAAAGCCTGGTTGTTTGCCAAATCCCAATTTACTTATAGAGAATACAGAAATAAAAGCAAGAACAAACCTACTTCACATCGCTTGTGGATGCTATCGTAATGCAGTATGTGGGTGCTGCTTGCCATCATTGGATTACATTTCCAAGGCACAATCAAAATCCTTACTTTTAAAAGTTATTTACTGGACAAGGCCAATATTTCTCAGACTGTGGTGATCACCAAAATAATTTACACTGGTCTGTGGTCAGCTATTCTTTCCACGTATTACAAAGAGCAGGTCACTTAATGTTCACTAAACCTTTACAGCAATCTGCTAACAGATCTGATTACTGAGTTTGTGGTAACTACTCCTGAAATTAAAAAACACACAAACAAACAAACAAACTTGAAAAAATCTATGTTTTATTCAAATAATCGTTTTGAGCTGTTTCAAACTATTATGTTTTGCTTTGTTTTTCACGACTAGAAAGGAATCTGTGGTTAAGTGTCCCTCATCCTTCGATGGGCAGTAACCAACGGCTGCAAGCAGTTGTTTCAAATCTGGCTGTGCCAATGTGGGAGAGAGGGGAATAACAATAACAATACAAACACCAAACCAAAACAGAAAATGCTTAATTCTTGAAACTGAATGGTAAAATGTTCATACATTTGGCTTTGGCTTTTCTACACAGAAACCACAAACCAATGCTGTTTTTAATAGAAGATGGCACTCTATTGTAACAATAGTTATCACTGTTTCTCAAGATAAAGACAGCCAGAAATGTTTAAAAGATCTTAGCTGGGATGTGATAACACTACAGGTGAATGTTTTTGAAATAGAGGCTATTGTCATCTGTCTGGACAGAATTGTCACTTTAATGGAAATAGCCTTGAAATTACCAGACATTGTGACAGAATATATCGCATCACCTTTGAAAATTGCACAGTTTATGTATAATTTGGAACCCATTAGACAGAAAATGTAGTTTTCAATCTGAGGAATTTTCATTTGAGAAGTCTTGTTGCATAAAGTAGCACATATAGTGGTAGTGACCTAGCAAATAAATAAAATGTTCCAGCTCTAAGATAGCAACTTTACACTGGAATTTAATTTTTATGCGAACCACTCAAAAAAATCAAATTGTCATATCTCAGTCAAATCACGGAAATGATTTGTGGTAATGATTCAATTTCAATTCAACACTAAGAGCTGAAGCTGCTTAGCAGAGATAAATTCAACCCCAGAGAATTGTCACTCTGGACTGTTTGTTTGAATCAAGAACTTTCTAAATTGCCCCTTGAGGAATACTTGAGATGCTCTTTGCCTTTCCACAGGGACTTGGGAGGTCCAGCATTCCCCTTTATCACACTAAAGCTATTTGTGAAACTAAAGAAAAAAGACAGGTGTCCAACAGGTATATGGACAGAAAGCAAAATATGGAATAAGAAGGGACTTCTAGAAAGTTTCCACATCTCTGCAATTGCTTGTAATACTGTAACGGCCATTTAATGTGGAACAGTCTCCAGAACAGTTCCTGTAATAAAGCTGAAATCTATTGTATAAAATATGTGCTGTGCTAAAAATGTGTAGTAGGCCACAGACAGAAGACAGAAAAGATCAGGCATTTTGCTAATGTCCGCAAGGCATGTGTTCAGGCAGATTTCCTCATGATGCTACAAAAGAGATCCCATCACCTTACAGGAAAAGATCAGCAGTTTTATTGTTATAAGTTCCTGTCTGTCCCCCGCCAGTGTTAGCTGTCCTCTTCTGAGCATGAAACAAGCTAGCTGTGCTCTTGATGGGTTTTGCAACTGCACTAAAAGCACTGAACATCCCATTTTCAGGTCTCAATAGTCTACATGGTAACAAACCCCAGAATCAACAAAGTTCGGTCAAGCCTTCTCCCCTTTTTGAAATGCTGTTTGATCAAGCACCGTTGTATCACAAACTTCAATTTATCCATGTCAGCACTGTTTTTATCTTGTCACGACAAACTGGATTTACAACCTGGTATCCTCTCCAGATAATATCTATGCCTTTAATTGCTGATCCTTTTGTAGGATAACCCACGTACCTCCTAAAATGTGTTCTCTCCTCTATCCACAACCAGATACTATCTCAGCTCTTCCAGCTTGTCATTCCACTAGCTCTTTGCAGAAGTAAATCTTTGCATATTACTGCATCTTTCCTTTTCCCTTCTACTCTTCATTGCCAAGTATTTATTCAATGTGCTGTCACGTTTTTTTTTTTTTTTGTTTGTTTGTTTGTTTGTTTGTTTTAATCCTCCAAATACCTTCACAACTTCACTCTATTTAATATATTCTAGTTAATAAATGTGGTCTGTATAGTGTGTAGACGCACTGAATACAGCACAGTTTCTTCAAGTGAATAAATACCTTTCCTACTACACCAGGGGTAATTCTGGAATAAACAACCTTGTTGAGGACAGCCATGAACAGCAGTAGTAGCTATTCTCAAAAGAGATAAACAATCCTTTATCAGTTCTTCTTTTCAGAAAATAAGTTCCTTCAGAATTTCTCTTCAGAACAGTGGGAAGATAAAGCATTTCAGAACCAAATATTACCCCCAAAAAAGCTCCATCCTGTATGGGAAGATGTCTAACTTATTTATATTTTGAGTATTGCTAAGAGCTCTACTATGTCTTAAACTAAGAAATTCCAAATCCTCCAGGATTTAGGATTCTCCCTTGCTCAAGATTCACAGATTAAAATCCTTCCTTTCAGTCTTCAAAAAGCAGGCAGGGATCTTGCCTGCCAAACCTACAGATTAGGAAATTGAACACAAAGCCGGGATGTTTTTTCATGTACCCAAGTGTAAGAAATTGCAGATAGCAGGCTTTCAAAACTCTCCAAAGAGAATATATATATATATATATTTTCCTGTATATTTAACCATATTGAAATCTTTACAAATTTCATCCAAAATCACCAAAGGAATCTATATTAGAATTCTGTTTTATCTGGTGTGAAAATTTTTAATCTCTAACTCATAAACATCAGATTAGTTAATCCTAGCAGTAGAGAAATATTCTGCTTTCCCTTGGTGCTCTCTGCCTCAAGTTCCATCTTCGGAACAGAAAGAGAGGTCAGGGAGATCAGGGGTGTATATTCAGGTACAGCCCAAATAAAATCAATCCTGGCATATGACATTAAAAATACATGGTTACATTGATGCAGACTCAGGGGTCATTGTGAGGGATGGAAGACATCCTCCTACTGTTCTAAATGTTTATTTTCCTTTTTTAGCCATTCCAAATAGCGAGTTCTGTTTCATGCACAAACTATTATTTTCAAGCCATTTCCTATATACCATGATCCCACCACCACAACATGTCTTAAAGTGACTATAAACTGAAAAAGTTTTTCTGATGGCTATGTCTTTACCTACAAGAAAATAAATGAAAGCAGGAGCAATGTGCTGTAATGTCAGTATTATGATAGTTTTAATAAACGATGCACTTGGAACAGTATAAATCATTTTCACCTGAATGATGCTCATGGCATCCCATTACAACACTCACTGATTGTAGCAGCTAATAGCAGCCCGAGTAAGCAGTCGTTTGTACAATGGACTGGTATTATTTCATACTTTTAGGTTGTAGAATGGTTATCAAATGATCAGTGGTCACATTTGGTGACTTCAGTTGTGAATCATGAATCATTTAAGTGGATTTCTAATATGAACTGAGTGAGAATAAATGGAAAACAGCAATTCTGAGAGAAAAAAATGCTATGGCTGTCCATTTAGCATTATTAATAAATCACTCCCCAGAAAAAAGGCTACACACACACATGGCACCAACGCTCCTGCAGGACAAACCCTTGCCCAGGGTCTGCACTGTGGCACCTGAGGTCAGGGTTCCACAGCTGTTCCCTGACAACAAGCTCTGCCAAGCTTAAGGCTTTCTCCAGCCTTCTTATGAACTCCGACACAGGACTATAGCAAGGTCCAGGCAGCCACAAAGTTATTTTTTTTCATGAAGCAGTCCTAATAACATTCTGATGTCATCTTCCATTAACACAGAGTAGTTTCTGGTTCTGCTAAGAGTGAGAGACCATCAGCATAAAAGTACAGATAAAAGTACAATTTTTAATGACTTTTATGGGGAAAAAAAAAAAAAGCACTGTAATTCTCATCCTAACATTCATGTTTACTTGACTCAGTATGCCTCATGGCTTAACTCTGAAACTTTAGGAAGAATGTTAAAATGATTATAACATATGTGTAGATATGGCTTATGCACATTTGAAGACAGAGAAAAGCAGAGGAAATTGTATTTGTTGCTGAACTGTGAAAGGTAACAGAAATGGCTGTGAGGATGAATTATGTAATTGAGAAAAAAAAAATGTTAAAATTTTAGCATAAAAAAAAAAAAAAGAAGCCAATGGCCAGCAGTAATTGTAATTAATGTATGAGCGTTTTCTTACCTGCCATTTTGTTAAACGTTTTGTATAAATGATTGAAATTGCAGACATAAACTAATGCTTTTCTTCCTCCATCAGACTTATGTTAATTTTATCTTAAAACTTTGTAGTATTCAAGTATTCATGTTTAAACAAAATGTTACATTTAGAATTTAAAGGAAAGCTCTTATCTATATCAAGTAATCTATATACCTAATATATATATATATATGCAGAATTAGGTTTTTTATTATTATTATTTATTGCCTCTTCAATTATGTGCATTAAGCTTCACTTCTTGGTTTGCCAATAAAGGCTTAGTGGACAGCTGGCATCTCAAGCCTAAAACTGAGTAGGACGTATAGCTAACTCTACCTTCATCTGCTCTCCCACATGGACAAAATTTTTATTACATTTTGTTTAAGCAGGCTACACAGACTTGAACCAAGCATAACAGATCACTCCCTGAAGATTAAGTGGTGAATTACAGACATGCTGTCATCTTCAAAGTTTCTTGCTGAGCAGAAGTTATACTTAATGCTACTTCATTTTTGGATCAAGCTCCAAATTCTTAAGTGATTTATTGCTCTGGCAGCTAGGAGCAACTCATCAGTTTGGCAACAAAAGAGGTTTTGCCATTTTCTTCAAAAGTGGCAGAATATCAAACTTTGTTTTTAATCTGAAGTTTTAAGCACACAAGAAACGAAGTTGGAAATTCTAATAGCTTAGAAAACAGAACACCTCTCCCTGAAAGTGAAAGAAGCTTAAGTTTGTTATGTTTGAACAGAGATGTTTGCATTTTCATGTTGTACATTCCTATTGTTGCTAACGTAACTAGCTCTTGATATACATGTGTGACTTAACCAACTCACACCAAAATCAGAATCCATCTTCCTTTTTTGTACACCAAATGTCTGAAAATTGCAACTGAACCAAAGCAAGCATAAATTAGAACGGTTTGCACAATATGATAAAATAATGGTAATGGTAATAACCCATTTAAGCAAGCACTAGCAGAGCACCAACAAATAAAACACTGCAAATAGTTCATTATCAAATAAATCCTTACAAAGGAGCTTCATCAACTATGAAAAGTTTTACAAGTGCCCATATTTAATCCAATCTGCTTTGAACTTCTAATCAACTCAGGAAAATAATTCTTTCACTCCATAGATCACAAAGGATCGGAAACCCTGAAATGTCTCCTCTGTCTGAGAAGGAATAAAGCAGCATATCAATAAACCAAGAGATAGTTAATTGAAATGAATTACACGAAAAGTTGGTTCTCAGCAAGATTTTAATTCACTTCAGACAATTGTCTGTTTATACGCCTCCCACTAGTCTGTCGTAATAGTGCCCAAAGACTGTTCTCTGCATGGTACGTCAGTGATTTAGCTACATGTTTCAGCCAAACTGCACTACACACTGTAAATTCACAGAAACTTTTAAATATTAACATAAAATTAAAATCTCAGTTAAATCAACCCCAATTTTATGGGATGCTCTGAAATTCCACAACATCCTCCTGAATGTAAAGTGTGTATTTTAATGCCTCAAATTGAGCAAATTATATTGCTACTATGTTTTACGAGAACAGGCTTTCTTGTGAAGTGTTATGGTTTTCAGCCTTATGGAGCGTTCCAATAAAAGCTGGACAAAATGATGTTAGAATTGATTAGCAACCCTTCATTTAGAATGTAAATGTAGCAAGCAGTTGAATTCCTGTTCAGATTGATGCCTAAACCAAGAGTCACTTTTCCAGATTGAAAGCTATATTCCAGGCCAGGCATGAGATAAACTCAGGAATTAGGAAGAGCAGATGAAACTGAACATAAGAAGGTACTAAACAAATTCTTGAGAAGAGATCTGAGTGCAAATTAACTTGGATATGTGAGCAAAGACAAGAAAAAAATGAGTCTTTGTAACAGAGAGAAACGCTCCTCAGAGTAATATCTGATTCATCTCTTCCATCTCTCCTTCCATCAGAAATAGTTTGCCATTCCCCCAGAACTGCTGTTTCTTTAAATCACACATTTGAATACGCATTAGGATGTTATGTTCTGTCCGGTTCTCTTGAAGAGCAATTCCAGAATAACATGCAAAGCACTGAAATCCATTTAGGACATAATTTGTTTACACTTTTTTAGAGATTGTCTGCCATATGATCCTGTTATGCGGCTCTGTCATTTTATCTTCATTTCTTCTCAAGTAAATTGCTTATTCTCATGCCGTAATCATAGCGTCTGCCTGAGATCAGAGCCAACACTCAGCTGAAGCACATTTCCACTGTAAGATTCTTACTTCATTTTCTTACGCTGCTTTAAAATTTTTCTTCTTTAAATTTCTCTGTTAACCAATTCCCTCTTTTGCTTCTGTCAACAGCACAAGATTGGGACCAGCCGCTTTCTTGCTCTTTATTCTCTCTTCTTTATTGGGTGACTCACAGAAGTGCTGTGAAGGAGTAGGAAACCGTATCGCCCTGCTCCAGCTTCCCTCCACCAAGTCTTCTGTTGCAGAGCAGCACCTCGTTCGTGCAGCCCTACCGTCCAAACAGAACTGCACAAGAAGAGCTCTGCAAAATGCTCCAGCAGTTTCCTTCATAAAATCCTCTAAAATTTTATTCTCATGAGAAAAGGCTTTCAATGAGCTTTTAGAAAGGAAGAAAACACTATACTGCAGGAGATATATGATAGTAATCACTCTGTCTAGAAGTCCAAGTACTTTAATTCTTCCGGGATGCCTTTCACTGGTTTTCCATGTATTCATTTTTATTTTCCCCATTCACAAAACTCCCTGAGCTGGTGACTGGGTAATCATACCAGCAATTCTCACAGTTTTTCTCACAGGATTGGTGTTTGCTGCTTACCAAATTTAAACAAACAAACAAGAAAAAGTGGGGTGTGGACAACTAGGTCCAGGAAATATAATTACATTCTAGGGTTATTTTCATCAAGAAATCAATGCCTGTTTAGTTCTGCAAATTATTTCCTGGCATATCCCTTCCTTGGAAATTAACTCAGGCTACTCCTTTATCTTATGGAGTAGATTTTGTGAATCTGCTGCAAAATGCCTTGGTTATAACATACCCTTATTTACGCTAAAGTAAATGAAAATATTTTGAATATATGTCTGTTTCTGAACCCTGGAAAGGCGGTATGTGAAAGAAACAAAGCTTTAGAGCTCTAGGACTTCAGTCACTGAAATTAAAAGAGCAAAGAAACCACATACATCCTAATGTGGCTATATAACCATTTGTAGTTGTCATTACAGGCCTTGATTCTTTCATTATTGCTATTACTGCTGTGCCCAGGAAGGTAAATGGGATGTGAGAGTTCAAGTGGCAGCATCACTTTTGAAAATGTTATTTATTCACCTGCAAAAAGCAAAAGACATTAAATAAAACTTAGATATCTAGCATAGGAGCACATGGAATCTGGGTAGCTAACTTCTTAATTTTGACCCTGAAAATTTTCTGTGCAGATGCTGCTTAACACACAGCATCTAACCCTGCAGGAGGTTCAGCAGCTCAAGCCTTGACAGTGCCGCACAACTCAGTTGTGCATCCATAAACCATTCTATATTCAACTACTAAGAAGCCTGAACCAAATGATAGCAGAGTGGTTGCTGTTATGCTCCCTCTCTGATATTCAGGAGCTAATGATGTGTGCACTCCACAGGATATGGAAAACACAACTTTATTCTATCCTCTATGCTACAGAATTGAAACAATTTCCATAGTGCTCAACAGCGACTTCATGACTGAGCTGCAGGCAGTTTTTTCTCCTGTTGAAGATGGATCACAGCAGGAAAAATATGAGATTCATTCAAATCCCTCTGACTTGTTTTGTTTGTGTTGGTCAGGTCATCATGTCATGCCCGTTGATTGATGTTTGAAAGACAAGGCCACTAGCAATTACAAAGTTTCTGTCCTTACAAGCAGCATAGTAGCTGCTGTGTTTACATGCTGTTCATGCCTGAATAAGTATTGTTAAAGAAGTGCTTGCTAAATTAGTTCAGGGAATCACATAGCAATATTATCTAATTGCCATTTGTCAAAACTGTATTACCATCAGTGAATATTTTTAATTATGTTAAGAAAGGGAAGATGTCAACTTGCAATTTCATATGTCAGAGACTCCACAAAAAGAATTCCATGATTTATCATTTCAAACTACGCTCACTGCAGCAAATATTGGTTGCTGTTGAAAATTACCGTCAGATAAAAAGCATTTGTTCCTTCATGTGTTATTGCTTTATTATTTATTATTGGTTTAAATATATCAAATTTGATCTGATAATTTCCTTTCTCTCTGTTCAGCTGTACGAATAACGTAGCTAGCTAGCTTTACTGAAGCTAGACTGAATTTTTAGGTAGTTCATCTAAACTGAGATGAATCATATGAAGGCAGAGCACCATCATCACCCCCTTTTTCACCTTTTTCTTTTTAAAAGAAAAGTGCTGCAGCGGAGATGTCCGTGTTGTATGCACTCTTGAAAATCCCCCTAGATCAGATTGGGACCCTCAGGGATTCAGGCAGAGAAATGCTTTCTCTGGGTTATGATCAAGTAAATGGGAACGACAGGCATCAGGCAGGAAGAGGTAAGATAACAGAGCACATAAAGCTCATGCATTCCGGGACCCGCTGCTACCACTAGCCATGTCTCCCAGCCATTTGTTCTGACCTCCATATTCCTATTGAATCATGAGTTTTTAAGAGGAATTTGCTTGCCTATTAATAATTCATTTACAGCTGTGCATTTGCATTACTGCACAGTTTTTATTATTTTTAACATCATACAGTGCTGAAATGACATTATCCTCTAGTAAAATTCTCTGAAAACATACCAGAATGTATTTCAGAGTTCATGGTAAAGTTATTGGACACCGTACCTGGGAGGACATGTAAATTTGGAACTAGGCCCGAGATCCTGCAGACACAGGAGCAGATCTGTAGCTGCATATTTGGAGATGACAACTGAAATCACATAGTGATTCTGGTCACCTTCTCATCACGTCCTGCCAGTTTAACAATCAGTATATTCTGCTGCATGCAGTAGAAGATTCTGGTGGGTTCAGTGCGAACGTGTGAATTTCAGTTTGCAAGCAGTTGATGAAACTGCTTCAGGATGCAAATGCTTCCCTCTGAAATTATTTATAAATTACCTCCCAGCTAGTAATGATTGTAATCATGGAGTAATTAAACAGAGATACTGCTCTGTGGAGATCATCCTACTGCTCTGGTGAGACACTTGATGTTGGAAACAGTTTCCATTGCTCATCATGGCTGTCTTAGCAAATGTGTTGCTCTAGATAACAAAGTTTGTACTGAAGCCCTTCAACTCCTCTGTCGCGGAGAGGCTTGATAATTCAAGAGAATCTCATGCACTGTGTTTTCCAGAATGGCATCACTATATTCCTTGGCAAAGGAGACTGTTTCTGACAAGGGGATAAAATAAGTCCCACTGCAGACAGGGGTCTGTTGGGTGTCTGACACAGCGAGACATTTACTCGCACCCCAATCTATTAAGTGCACGCAGTGCTGCCAATGCTGTGCCTCTGTATCCTGTTGTCACTGCTTTGCTGTGTTGTGATGTGGATGTGTTGGCTGCCCTGGGAAAGACCTGGCCAGGTGCTGCTTGCAGAGGTTGTCCCACACCCCCGGCACAAGCTGCCACACCATTTCCCATCCCATGTTTCTTCAGGATGGAACAGAATCCAAGCAGAGGCAGAGCAATCCTTCCTCAGTCAAGTCAAATACTTTTGCATGTCCAAAAAAATCTCAGTAAATTTGCAGTTTATCTCCCATTTTGCCCTCCTTCTCTGTACCTCTCCAGCATGTGGAAAGGTAGGCTCAGTCATTCTGTTTTGCATCACTTATCTACAGGCAGAGGAACACTTTCAATATAATTATTGAATTACAGAAGAGACACTGAAGCTGTACCTCTACTCTCAGTCGCACTTTTCAGACACTGATTGGTCTAAATACCATCCTTGATGTTTATTGACTTCTGTAGGCCAATAATTTAGTAAAACAGATCTCTGGCACACAGTACGTTGTGTTTTTTTTTTTTTTTTCAGCTTTCTAGAATAGATTATTTTATCTCAGGGTTGGGGAGAATGGAACGTTTTGCCAGATAATTTCATGCAAAAGGAATACAGATGGAAAGAAAACAACTTCCTTAATGTATTTTTTCCTTTTTTTAAGAATGTGGCTTTCTAATTCATAATGACTTGTTTTACTAAAGGTCCGCTCATTTTAACAATATTTGCTTTTTTACAGGGAGAGTACAGAGAAGAATAAGGGAGAGAACAGAAACAAGAGTGAAAACAAAATTTAAGTCACTAACATAAGACGTATGTCACTGTGCTTCTTGATGTATTGTAGGATCAATACATCAAAACTAGAAACCATAATTCCTACTGAAAATTTGTATGTTCACTTGAGTCTACCATTTTGTTGTTCACAGAGATTACTAAAATCAAGCTGTGCTTAGTACCAGACATCTTTTTAAAGAAAGCGTAAATGAAACAGCTTCAACAAGCAACACTCGCAGACTGAAATAAAACCAAGATCTATTAAAAAATATCCTATACAGACAAAAGAAAGAGTTGGTATCTTCCTGCATGCCCATATGAAAGTGAACTGTATTCCTTCCTGCATCCAAACACGTTTCATAGTGTCTTTATTCTCTCATGTTTAATATTTACATTCCCTGTCCTGCCCTTCTGTTTTGCTTCATGCTCCCACTTTCTCATACTCCTTCATCAGCCCTGGAGGCTGAATTTCTTTCACACGTGCTTTCCTTTCCACTTATCCTCAAGGCTGTCTCTTCCCTCTTTGTTCTTTCCCTCCCTCTTTCTGCCTCCCCTTCAGTCTCCCTTTCCCCTCTTAGCAGCCCACTTACGAACTCTGCCGCAAGCAAGCACGGCTGTATGAAATGAATTTTAGTGCTGCTACCTGCCAAGAGGGCATTGCTTTAAGGATCCTTCATGGGAGCCACATTAAAAGCCTCAAGCACAAGTAATGCCGTAGTCCAGAAAAACCCTTGTTAGTCATCACGCTCCACACCTCAGCTAATCCCTGCTGTGAAGCGTACACAGAGCAGTACATACAGAGATTACACGCAGACAAAGTGTTTCACTTTGCACTAAATTTAAAGCTTCATACGTAACCCTTGTGCACACCAAATTGATGCTTTTTAGGAGTCCAGTTTCATGGAGCTCAGCCAGGAGCTTCTCATCTTCTTTCAGTAAAAACAGCATTCTGTCAGTCTTTTGTTTGCCCGTGCACTCCATTCCCAGTGGGCATGTCCAGCAATACTGGATTTTGGAAAAATCTAACAGAACCGGAAGTAACCAAGTTGCATTACTCATTTGCAAATCAGAGCGTTAAAGTTCTCTCAGCTGATACATCAAAGGATTTACAGAGCAGAGAACAACATAACTCCAGTTGCAAGTATTCCCCTAAGGACTGAAACACCATGTGCTAGCAGATACTAGATATTTAAACAAATGTAAAAAAGGATAATGGCGCATAAAATCATAATAACTCACGATAAGCACCAAATTAACACAAGTCATTCATAAATTAGCTATCATTACAAAAGCACACCATTTACCAACAGCTTGGAGTCTGGTTCCCATTCCTGATGCTGAACAGTGGATTTATGTTTCTGGGAGCATGCTGACTCTGTGCTGTTCAGTGGGACACCTTGGCACTTCCAGCCCACTGGGGTTATGAGAGTCACAGTCAGTCACACAGCAGAAACCCAAGCAAGAGATCTATTCTCAGCAGATAAATATTGCTGTATATATGTTTACGTGGTTCCAGCTGCCTCTTCCCTACTGCATTGATCATTCCTGTTATTTGCTAAACTTGCAAGGAAAGCTGCCACAAAAGAAAAGCTAAATTTAGCGGTATTTTCAGACAGTTAGATAATCATTTTATAAGGTAGAAAATTACTTTCTTCTGATGATTTTCCTAATAGTGCTGTAGTTAATTTCAAATGAGGAGTGTCGTTGATTTTGATCCCACTGCCTTACACTTAATTGGATGGCTGAGGCTAACAATATTCCCAGTGGTCAGCCCTGCCACAGAATAAGATTTCATTAAATATGCCAATCATTGGGCTCATGCAGAAGAGCAAAAAGAGCAATGAAACTTCAGCAAAGTTCCATTATTTATGCTAAAGTATCACACCAGAATAGCAATATTCCATGAATTGCTTGAAATAAAATTGCTTGTAATAATAATGCATTTCCTAACATGAACACTTGTTAATATGATTAGGGGGTGATGAAGTACAAAGTAATGCCCAAAGTGAATTCATGATCATATCCTGTATTAAGCCACAGTGAAAACTTCATGTTTAAAAACTAATTAGACATCCTGCTCAAAAATTTTTCTTTCTTAATATATTCCATACATATAAACATGTACAAATAAAATGCAAATATCTACTAAAGGCTTCTTATTCCATTTTGAAAATAGCTTGGTAAATATATGAAATACCAAGTATTTGCTTTTTATCAGAGCTGTATGAAAAACGTGAATATATAAAAGCCATTTCAAATTTGTGTACTCTTAACAGAGAAATGTATGTCAAAGCAGTTAACTTTTCTGACAACATATTATAAATTCTTATAAAGTGGGGGGAGTGGCTGACTCACCAGAAGACCGTTCTGACATCCAGAGGGCTAACAGGAACCTCATGGACTTCAGTAAGGAGAAGTGCAGAGCCCTGCACCTGGGGAGGAACAACCCCAGGCACCAGGACATGCAGTAAGCACCCAGCTGGAAAGCATCTCTGCAGGAAAGGACCTGGGAGTCCTGGTGGACACCAAGGTAAGCATGAGTCAGCAATGTACCCTTGCTGAAAAGGAGGCTAATGGCATTCTGGGCTGCATTAGGGAAAGCATTGCCAGCAGGTTAAGAGAGGTGGTCCTTCTCCTCTGTTCAGTGTTGGTAAGGCCACACTTGGAGTCTTTTGTCAGGTTCTAGGCTCCCCAGTACAAGACAGACATGGACATACTAGAAAGAGTGCAACCAAGATGCTGAAGGAACTGCAGCACCCTCCTACGAGAAGAAGCTGAGAGAGCTGGGACTGCTCAGCCTGGAGAAAAGGAGGCTCGGGGGATCTCAGCAATGCCAACAAATAACTGAAGGGAAGGTTCACAGAGGAAGGAGCCAGGCTCGGCTCAGTGGTGCCCAGTGCCAGGGTAAGAGGCAGTGGGCACAAACTGGCACACAGGAGGTCCCCTCTGAACACCAGGCAGCACTGTTGTGCTGTGCAGGTGACTGAGCCCTGGCACAGGTTGCCCAGAGGCTGTAGAGTCTCCTTCTTGGAGATCTCCAAAAGGTGCCTAGACATGGTGCTAGGCACTCTGCTCTGGGTGTCCCTGCTGGAGCAGGGGTTGGGCCAGATGGACCCAGAGGTCCCTGCCAATCTCAGCCATTCTGTGGTTCTGTGATGACTGTTCCATGCATTAGTTTCATCTATTAGCATACTGGTAATGCTCAGTTGACATATTGAATAAGTTGGTATACTGCTAAAACCAGTATTTTATCTCTTTAGGAAATTTCAGAATGTGTTTCAAGCTTTCCCTTTGCTCCTTCTTAGTATAGTGAAGAGCTATTAATTTTACATCTTCTCTGGAGCTTAGAGGTGATGCAAGAGGTCAGCATTTAGGCTCCCTGGGTAAAATGGGCAGCCCAGGCACCAGGAACATACTTAATTCCTGTGAGAAGTCACTGTGATCATTCTGCAGCTGGATTGTGCTTTTGAGCTTAGTTACCTACATTTCCTATTCTTGATGTTAACCTAAACTCTTCTTTTAAGGAATAAATCCATCTTCAACAATATCATACAATACTCTAGTGAACTGTTTCAGGCTGAGTACAGAAGGCTTTTCCAAAACAAACCATTTTAATATGTAATTTTCATCAGAGACATATTTTTAATACAATACACACCAGAAGGCCAAGCTTTGGAGAGAAAATAAGTCAGATTTCTGTTGTCTCTAATGATGAATTAAGATAAAACATTGAGAAAATATATATGCTTTTTATATTCTTGCTCTTTAACTAGCTTACTTTCTGCTTAAACACAAAGTGTGATTAATATAACAAAATTATTTGGGATTGGCTGAACAGTATCCTGCTTACTTAATGAAGCACTTAAGAGAAATTTTTATTCAGCACATGAAATGGCTAATTATCAGTATCTATTCAGAAAACAGCAACTCANCAAAGTGAAAGACTACTGGTAAGTCTGTGACCCTGGATCACAGTCCAAATTTAACATATAGGTAGTTGCCCCAGGCAGTAAGATCAGGATACAGAAGTATTTAAGTCTGTCGGTTGGGAGAGACTGAACTAATTTTGGTTTGCCCAGGGCAATATATTCTTAAGAGTTCCTATTTTATGACTCATCATCCTATTCATGACTCTGCATTTACAATAAATTACCTGCTTTGCATTTAAAAAAAAAAAAAAAAAAAAATAAATATACAAATCTTGT
>VXAV01009991.1:14223-30322 GCA_013399715.1 Alectura lathami | reverse complement strand
GTAGATTGTCTTAAATCCTGTAGAGCTTGTTAAGCTGAGTAAAAAAACTGTTTTGACTTAATTTTGCTTTGAATCATGTTCTAGAGAATCTGAAAGTAAGATGTGAATCCTAATCTGTTTCATACTGTCTTACTTCTTCTGAGATAGATGGGCAACACAATAGTTATCTTAACTTTAATTCTACTTAGAAATGCTGCTTAGTGTGTGAGATCACTGCGTGCATGAAGCCGTCATGTATGTCAATTCAGTCAGCCTCAGCTAAGCATATAGCTCACTGTAACATAGTGTAATAGACTTAAACTAGCATGTGTGTCTTGCAAGAAGTATATATGGTTGTAGCCAAATTTCCTGTGCTAGAGTCCTGTGGCCTGTCTTGCATCTACTTTGTAGTAAGTCCAGTTTCCTGCTTGTGTTTGCCACCACAGTTCTGTTTCTTCTCCACATCTTTGGTTTGCCTCCCTTAACAATACTTCAAGCTTTGCTTTCTGTATGACTCCATACAATACCTTAGCTACTCTGTGTCTCTTTCATTCACCCTAACAAAATATGCAGTTTCCTACCCTTTAATTCCACTCACTATTAATCTTCAGTGTGTCGAATAGTTATGGAACATTTTATGGGTGATGTAGAGTAACACAAGTGCAGATGGGCCAGGTGGTATCTGAGCTAGCTAGCTGCTGGTAAGCAGGAAGGAGAGTAGCAGGTTAGTTCTTGCCTTTTGATTTCTGATTGCACTGGTTTTTTTTCTGCATCTCCTCTGCCCAGTCGCTGTGCTTTCATAGTATTTTGTTTATTTTTTTATTTCACCATAACGTCATGAAATACAGGTATAAAAAACCACCTTTCTGACAAAATTTTTTGGAATTGAATTTTGGAATTTTTTTTTGGAGTAAAAGATGTAGCGGGAGAAGAAGTGGAGAGATGAAATTTAGGGAGAGGAAACTTGCAGCTGTCCATAAACCAAGGCCAGGCTGGATGGGTTCCTGGGCAGTTTGATCTAGTGAGCTAGTGGTTGGCAGCCCTGTCCACGGCAGGGGGGTTGGAACTAGGTGATCTTTGAGGTTCCTCCCAACCCAAGCCATTCTATGATTCTATGAAACCTGTTTAGAAACACTTTTACAGTAATACAATATATATATGTTAAATATACTAAATAATTTTACAACTGTTTTCTTACAGTGACAAAAGCTGATTATGCGTCATAAAAAATCTGGAAATGTAGAAAATGTTTTTCCCCCAGTAAGAAACTACTGTGGGTTTTGAAAACTGATGTTTTCAACTATAGCCACTACTATTTATAATCTCATTGTGTGTAATTATGTGAAAACCTTCTAGGAGTTACCAGTAATGGAATGGATGGTTTAGTTTAATAATGACCTAGCAATTAAAAAAGGTGTGGGGGTATGGGAGGGATGTTCAAATCCACCTTTTCTTCGATACTTCAAACTTCTTTAGCAGTGACAATAAAAATTTGCTGGAGATGTACATTTTTCTTTACTTTTCATACATCTGTAATCCTGAAGTAAGTGCATGTTATCATTTTACATGTGTAAACTGTATGGAATGTTTAATGTGATGATATGATTTTTTTTAAAGGAGAGGAGAAATTCCTTTTAGGCTCATACGGAGAATCTATGGATCTTTGGAAAAGATCCCTTTGTGAAATCAAGGCAAAGGGTAAGGAATAAAATCTTTTCATTGGTAGTGGGAGGTGTGAGTGTATATGATCACTATGTGGTTATTCGTGATTCTCTGTTGCCCTTTCAAAAAAAAACGGCAAAAAAGGTGAAGGACGCGTATTTGAAATTAAGTTGGAGTTTAAATAGAAACCACCCAGAACTTATGCTGAGAAAAGTCCATGCATTTCTATGTTTATATCAATTTTCTTGTGGCTATAAAATACTCAGTACATGACAGTTCTAAGCAAGAAAGTAACAATAAAAAAGTCAGTTGCTCAATTGCTTTGGTGACTGTAGGATCAAATGACTTAGTGGCTGAGGATTATCAAAACAAAATAATTTGGGACAGGAGTTTGTCTGGGAGTTGATTTGAAATGGACATTGCAGAACCTCTTCCCAGGCATCATAAGGAAATTTTTTCTAATTAATTATAATGAGGAATTACCTTGTGGAGAAAGAATTCAGGATACTTGGAAGCCTTGTGCATCTCAAAGTAATTTTTTTGTGGTTTAGGTATCCGTTCCGTAAAGGCTGTCCTGTCTTTGTATAGTTGTTAAGACGCAGACACTGTGTTGTTTAAAAAGCCGATGTATCTCTAGAAATGAAATCATTATGGATTACAATTAACTCACTAGTAACTTACAGGCTGAAGGAGGATTGTGTATCGTATTCCTTATTTCCACTCAGCTTCTTAGAGTAGGTATTTGTGTAGATATGTTTCTGGGGTAGGAGGAACTCATACTTTCACAGAATCATAGAATTGTTTGAGTTGGAAGGGACCTTTAAAGGCCATCCAGTCCAACTCCCCTGCAGTGAACAGGGACGCCTACAGCTGGATCAGGTTGCTCAGAGCCCTGTCCTGCCTGACCCTGAAGGTCTCCAGGGACGGGGCATCCACCACCTCTCTGGGCAACCCATTGCAGTGCTTCACCACCCTTAGCATAAAGAGCTTTTTCCGTATATCTAACCAAAGTCTTCCCCCTTTTAGTTTGAAACTATCTCCCCTTGTCCTATCACAACAGGCCCTGCTAAAGAGTCAGTCCCCTTCTTTCTTGTAGCCCCCCTTTAGATACTGAAAGGCCGCTATCAGGTTTCTTGGAGCCTTCTCTTCCCCAGACTGAACAGCCCCAATTCTCTCAGCCTGTCCTCATAGGGGAGGACCTACTCTGTTTTTTTTTTGTTAATTGTTTCCATGTGTAACTGGTCCTTTTTTCTTTTTTTTTAATGCAGGAGGAAAAAGAACATGTTTTCTTCAGAGTAGATATTACCTATCTATATTATTTAGTCACCTGTACCACTATAACTTGTGTGAGGCTCAGGGACTCTGTGATCATCTGGTGGGAGAGATTCTAAGGCGATCAGAGCTCTCGATGAGGCAGATGGAAAATTTTTCTGGTATGTTTATACTGCGTAGAACTGATAACATATACTGATACTGTTTGGATAACCTGGTAGTATTTAATTAATTTATATGCCCTCAGACACAATGTCATGCTTTTCTCTTTACACTGGACTGAAGCCTGATGTCTGTTTTAGGTAACATTAAAGGTATTTTTCTGATTCTCAGCTGTCCTTCCAGCTGTCCTTGTTGGAGTACGCATTCAAAGCTTTCAGTGAGTGTATGGTTACTAGTGAAAATGTGGCCTTTAAAAATATTCCTAGGTTCAAATCTGCTCATGGAAAGACTTTGGATAAGAAAAGTAATGGGAAAATGGTGTGATTTCATTTTGTATTAATTTAACTTTTTTTTTTTTTTTTATGGTACAATATGCTGAAATAGTTGATTGAAAGATAGTCACCAATCTTAAATTGATAGTGGGAGTTTTTTGGCAGATGCTTTTGTATCCTTTTTGTGTGAAGTCAGAATATGAAATCTAAATTTCCAAATTTAAACAGTTTTTTGACTCAGCTCTGATCTAAATATTGATATTAGAGGTCCATCTCTAGTCATTAGAAACCTAATATAAGTCTTTTAGTATAACACATAATTAACAAAAAAAGGTTAAGCTCTCTAGGTCCTGAAAGCTTGTCAATAGATTAAATAATACCATAGCTTTTGTTAATTAAAAACAAAGGTTAAGACAATTTTGTAATTAAAATAAACTTCCTTAAATATTTGAATTTTACATGTATTTTTTTTTTAGATATCAAGTATTCTCAACATGAACTGTGGATGATAACAGATGTTGATACTGAAACTGCTATGGCTGTGATTAAATCCATGGCACGATTCATGGCTGCTTATTTCACAAATCAACTGCTCTATATCTTTCCCCCACACAATGTTGACGTCCTGCGTCCACTTCACATCAAACCAGGTATTTTCTTTAAAAGCAGTTTGATTTCTGGTGTCTAACTAGTACCGTTTTTTCACATGCATATCTGTGTTGATTATTATGCTTTAACTTGGTCATTTGTGGTTTCAACATCAGAAACTGTAAATATAGAAATTTTTCCAGATGTTTTTGCTAAGGAGTGTGTACATCTCTGTGTGAGGTTAATGTTTTGCAACTCTTCATTATTGGAAATGGTTTGCTATAAAAGTTAATAGTTAGTGGGCAATTGAAAGTGTAAACCATAGTTTGTTTTTTTTTGTTTTTTTTTTTTACATCTCCTTCTTCCGTGTTTTGAGGTTAGTGATCTAAACATGATAGTCAAGCGAAAGAATGATGGTGTTTGGATTTGTTTCTGTTTTTATTCCTTGCCCAAGTTAAGCAACATTGTAATTTCATGGTTCTTGCACTACTTTTGCCTAGACCTGTGACTCTATCTGACTTTGATTCCCATAAAAGTGGGAGAGGAGCAGTGCTTAAAAGTACTGAAATTGAGTCTGTGATATAGTATGACCGAAAAGCCACCAAGAAACACATTTTTGCTTATTCGACAGTCTCTTGGTGAGCTCTTAGAAGGCCCTTAGTAGCTCAGGTGTACCCTCTGGAATAACAGGGGCATATGTAATGTACTCACAAATGTACTGTCAATGCAATTAAATCTTTAAAAATTAGAATAACCCACTAATTTTGCATATGCTTGCATACACCATACGACTAAGCAGGAAGATAGCCTGTTCTGACCTCTGTATTATATCACAGCATGAGCTGTATCCACCTGCTGCATACCTACAGATAAGCCCTGTAGTATGTCCCTCACAGAGAGCTGAATAAGAATCCAATAGCAATGTGAACATATGAATTCTAGACTGTTCATCTTATAGGTATTAAATCTGTTTAAACTTTGCATGTGTTTTTGTGTGTCAGATGTATCTCCTCGTGTTATTCCACTGCAACACTGTCTGGTTACCAGAGCTGTCAGGGACCAGAACCTTTCGTCTGTGTGGACCGTTGAATATGCTCTTGACTTGTTCTTGGTTGGGGGACTCATTCCAGAGGCTGTGTGGTTAACACACAGACTTGGTGACTGGAAACTGTCCGTTTCAATTGGTGTGGCCTACCATCTGTATTGTCAGAACTCTGATGAATTCACAAGGTAAAACTGAGCTTGGAATTAGTATGATATATTTTGTTATTGAAGTCTATTTGTATTAGCTTTTTTTTTAATAATGTATACTTTGTCTAAAAAATTCCTGTTCTCAGATTCCTTGTAGCTGTAGAACTTAACATATTATATAATTAGCTACTTTGTGTTAAATATTCTTTTAAAAGATTATCTGTAGTTTTTATTTTTTAAAAACTGTTGCTTGCTATACTTTCAGACTGAAAATCACAGAGCATCATCTGCCATTAAGCTTATCACCAATGCAGACTTTTCAGGAGAAGTTGCAGTCTTTGTTAGGGCAACCTGAAACAACAACTGAAGGATTTATTAAATACAAGCAGTTTACAGGTACATATAACTACGAGTAATTGTGATTATTTTTCATGTCACTTCACTGCATATTCTGTGTTACCTACTGTCTTGAAGTAGTTGCTTCACCTTCTCTGTGTGCATTACTGTACAGTATATACAAATATTTTAAATATATAGGTGTTTGTGTTTTGGCTTCTATCATTGTGAAAATGGACCCCATTATCGATTTTGTCCACAGTTTGAGGAAAACATTACAGTTTCATTCACAATTTGTATGCAGAAGTTCTTCATACACCATCCTTTGTCATCTTTGTAAGGCCATATATTTGACTCTTCTTCATATATATTAGCCAAACCTTATTTGACTATATTTGAGATTAACATGTATGTTGATAGAGGGATCTTCTGGAGAGAGTCCAGTGCAGGGCCACAGAGATGGTTAGGGGTCTGGAACATATCCTGTACAAGGAAAGGCTGAGAGAATTGGGGCTCTTCAGCCTGGAGAAGAGGAGACTAAGAGGGGCTCTAATCAATGTATATAAATATCTGGAATGCAGGAGCATAATGAACAAGGCTGGGCTCTTTTCAGTGGTGCCCAGCAACAGGATGAGGGGCAATGGACAAAAACTGGAGCACAGGAGGTTCCATACAGATCTAAGAAAAAACTTCTTTACTTGAAGAGTGTGAGAGCACCAGGACAAGCTACCCAGAGAGGTTGTGGAGTCTCCTTCTCTGGAGGTATTCAAGACCTCCCTGGTCGCCTTCCTGTGCTGCCTCCTGTAGGGAGCCTGCCTTTGCAAGGGGGTTGGACTGGATGATCTCCTGAGGTCCCTTCCAACCCTTACAGTTCTGTGATTATGTGATAGTGATCTGTAAGTATTACGCTGGGAAGACAAGCAGGATGAATAGAAGTGGAAATAGAGCAGTATGATAGTATGCAGATTTTAGCAATCAGTTACTGATGTGTGTTGAAGTTACTGCTACTTCTAGAAGAAGAAAATGGAATAATATGTAAAATAGAGCAAACAAATATGTTTCCTTGTCCATGATCAATATGCTCACTGATGAAAGAATTGTTGTGGTCATTATTAAAAAGATGTGCAGTTTATGCCTGCTTGATGTGAACAATCTGCTAGAATTTTATCTCAAGCAAATCCATGGCTGAAAAGATTTATTCTCAATCTTGAAAGGAAATAGCTTTCCCCTTAATGTGGCAAAAAGGAAAATTAACAATTCAATGCTATTTTCAAACACAGGAAATCTTGTGTAATTAGGTAAGATGTATACATTGTAATAGATGAGTGTGAATTCTGAAAATAGAGGTACATAATTTTCCCCTGAAGGAAGGGATGCCGTCCAGAGGGACCTGGACAGGCCGGAAAAGTGGGCCCATGAGAACCTGATGAGGTTCAACAAGGCCAAGTGCAAGGTGTTGCACTCAGGTCAGGGCAATCCCAGGTATGTGTACAGACTGGGAGAAGAACTCCTTGAGAGCAGCCCTGCGGAGAAGGACTTGGGTGTTGTGATTGACAAAAAGCTGGCCATGAGCCGGCAGTGCGCTCTTGCAGCCAGGAAGGCCAATGGCTTGGAGTGCCATTCTCTATTCTGCCCTTGGAAGGCCTCACCTGGAGTACTGTGTCCAGGCCTGGGGCCCCCAGGACAGAGGCGATGTGGAGCTGTTGGAGTGGGTCCAGAGGAGGGCCACCAAAATGATCAGAGGGCTGGAGCACCTCTCGTATGAGGAAAGGTTGAGGGAGTTGGGATTGTTCAGCTTGGAAAAGAGAAGGCTCCGGGGAGACCTTATTGTGGCCTTCCAATACTTGAAAGGAGCTTACAGGCAGGAGGGGAACCAACTTTTTAAAGAAGTGGATAATGGTAGGACAAGGGGGAATGGGCTAAAAGTGAAAGAGGGGAGGTTTAGGTTGGACATCAGGAAGCAATTCTTCCCTGAGAGAGTGGTGAGGTGCTGGCACAGGCTGCCCAGAGAAGCTGTGGCTGCCCCATCCCTGGCTGTGTTCAAGGCCAGGCTGGATGGGTTCCTGGGCAGTTTGATCTAGTGAGCTAGTGGCTGGCAGCCCTGTCCTCGGTGATCTTTGAGGTCCCTTCCAACCCAAGCCATTCTATGATTCTGTGATAACCATTGTTCCTTAGCATTCTCCAGATGTCCATGAAAAATTCAAATTTTTTCACTACAAAACCAAAAACTGCTGCTGTTGTAGAAGAGCCACCAGAGCTGCATCTGTTTGAGCTACTACAAAATAGTTTATGGCCACTGAACATACAGGAAATTTTTCTACAAATATCTGATGGCAGCTAGAAGAGCTCTGACAAGGCAGCATTGTACAGTACGGATGAACAGCAATTTTCTTCTTTACCTAAGTACTTGTCCTTGGCGGTATGTTACACAGATGTCTGTATTTACCTCACTGTTGCCTATTTACACCTCTGTCCTTCAGACTGGTTAACATTTCTCCAAACTACAGTACAGATAATGGTTTAATACAGATAACCCAAGCCATTCTGTGATTAATGCTATGATTCTATTTTAGAATGAGGACCATGTATATTGAGTCTGTTAATATACTTATTTTTTGTGCCTAATATTTTATAGATCCTATTGAAGAGGAAGATGCAAATGTCCTTTATAGTTCGGTACAGGAACTACTGAAAGCTGCTGTTATGGCAGATGCTGATATTCTCTCAGAGACATTTCAGCTTTTGATGGATTCTGCCAAAGATTTCAGTAGAAAACTATATGGTTTAGTTCCAGATGGACTTTATCTTCCAGCACCACCATTATACTGTCCACAGCCAGCTTCTCTTAGTGAAGTAAGTGTACACAATAGAAGTTTCTTTTGCTCTTTGTTTGAATGTACTTATGAAATAGTCATGATCTGTATTTTGATTCCTTGCAGCATATTTTTCTGTTTTTCCATGTTCATTTGTTTAGTTATGTATCTCCATGGTGTTGAGAAATGCCTTTCTATGCTTTTTTCTGTAAAGAATCTGCTTTACAGAGGATTAAGGGGGGGATATACTCCTAGGAGAAGAAATAATATTTAGGTCATATTCCTTATTATCCTTTCTGTTATATGTCCTTTCTAATTTTTGGCCTTGTTTTTGGCTTGAATTTTTTATTTTTCAGGAAGACAGCGATGACATTATTTTAAAAATTGAGAGGGAAAATCGTCAGAAATTATCAGGAATTCTTCAGAGAATTATTTTGCTCTTCCGTGCTGCTCGTTGTTCCTGCCCTGCAGCACAATGGTATATTTCGCAGCTGAAGTGGGCAAGAAAAGTTATGCAAAAGGTAAGCATTTAACTTGTAGGATTTTTTTCTTTGTAACTTGATTCTCTGTAGGAGGTACTGCTGATAGGCTTGCAATTGCATTGCAGCAGCATTCAGTCCATTTGGACTTTACTGAGTCATGTTTTTAAAGTCTTTTCCCCATTTTACGTTCCCATGTTCTATGCTTTCAGAATACCAGAATGTAAATTTATGTTATTTACTTCATAGAACTGTGTCCTTTATGTACCTGCTTGGTAGAGTACAAACTCGTTTGTTTCTCCATTTGAAAGAAACAAGCTAGTTTTAATCATAAGTTACAGCTGCTAACTGGAAGCATGTTCCAGATCACTCTAGGGTTGAATATGTAACAGAGAACATGATGCATACTTCAGGTAAAGCGATCTTAGTGCACAAAGCACAAGGCTTAGAAGATCTTTTTCTTCTCATGCGTATTTTGTTTGAACAGAACCAAGCTCAGAATACATTGATAAGATTTTTGTATGTAAACTCAGGATTTTTTTGGTTATTTTTACACAGTCACTTAAAGAAGGCTGACTTGCTACAGAAGGATTTGTGTAACTGTCTACATTTCCTCAATCCATCTGCACCTGCATTCAGGCAGACAGCTACATCAGGAACTGGTCCAACTGATGAATAAAATTGGTCACATATTGCATGGTTATGCAGTGGCTTAATGCTGGCAAAGAAAGTGAGAAGTAGCAACTGAAACAGAAGGGATACGCTGTTGTTCTTGTATTTAACCATACTTGTGAATTACCATGCAAACAAAAGCATTTTATTTTTTATAGCTCATACTAAACATATTGCTTTAAATGGATTTTCAGTATACTGAAAGGGAAAGGAAGATTAAGGGAATTTTACTGATATTGACAGTAGTCTGCTAATAAATTTAGCAATGGTTTATAAAAATTTTTAACTTATTTTTATTGCTATTTCAATGATCAAGCTAGGTTTATGATACATACATAAATGGGCAAATTATATCTAATAATTAAGTCAATTGTTTATTTTCACTATCTATAGATTCGAATGAAGAGATCTCTTCCTTCACTGAGTCCATTCCCAGAGACTTTGCTTCATTACTGCAATTTGCATACTGTTTTCTGTGAGTCTACATCTTCTGGAGACCATCAACTTGATGATATTTCCTGTAAAATATTAGGTCTGTATGCAGTAAAATAGAGTACTTTATAGGTGAAAAAGGAGAGGTTCCATAAATGCAAAGAAATTATAATCAGCATGATTTATCCCGCAGTGTGGGCAGGAAAACATTCTCTTTCTAGGTTTTAATTGTTAGTTATTAAAACTCTTAACCCAAAAGTTCATGTGCTAGATTGTGTCATATAGATCTGACAAATGTGAAAAACACATGAATGTTAAGTGGGACTGTAGAGCTCTAGCTTTGGACTTTCAAAACAATTATTGACCTTTTCCTGGATTGCTGTTAAATTCCTTTCATCTAGCTGAAAATCTCAAGCTGTTGTATTTCACCACATTGCATGTCTCACCACATTGCATGTTCTTCTGTAGGATGGTTCAGAGAGCTATGTGCATTGTGTTGGATGTTTCATGTTCGTGAAAGATTATCTGAGAGTTGTAGACGGTACCAAGCTGCAAGGGAAAATGCAAACAGTCATAAGGTAATTACATTACTAGTATAGTAAAGATAAACTTTTATTGCGTACAGCTAAAAGAAGAATACTATAGGTTTGCTGTGCATTTATGGGAGGATTCTTATCTGAGGGCGAAATTAACATGATGTTATAATGTAAGTACTTGATGCTACAGAACAGTGCTGTATGTGTGAACTAAATCTACCAGTATTTCTGATGGGCTTTTGCTTGGTATTTAGCTCTGTAATTGAAGAGAAATACTGCCAGAAGCACAATAGTTTCTACACTTGATGTGTAAAGTATTTGTTTTTTTTTTTTTTTTCCCTTAGTTTAAGTGATTTTGGGTGTTTCTTATCAATATGTATTTAATATACTATCTTTCTTTATATGAAGCAAGTTTTATTAAGTAGGTCATGTCTTAGTGTTCAAAAGAATAATGAAAAATATTAAAATATGTGTTTATGTGCCTATACCCATATTTTATGTGAGAGATCTGGGAAGAAAAAGAAAGAAAATACTGGTGTTATGCTATTTGGTATATATACTGTAAAAATATATATGTAGATTTTGGGTATATCTAGTTAGCAACTCAGATGTCATCAGCACAGTTATCTTCCTTTTTAAAATGAGTCCAAAACTTCTCTTCACCAGAAAAATCAAGCTTGAAATCAACAGGATTTCTCTGTATTCAATGGTAGAATATTCTTTTTTCCTACGTTTTTTTCCAATAGTGACAAATGAGAAAGAAACCATTAACAAATTCAAAATAAACTGATCTGTCATAAAAGCTGGTTTAAATATCCTTACCATAACATTAAGTCACAGTAAAATGATTTACTACTTCTAGTAATTTAGTGTATTTAATCAATTACAGATAGTTTAACCAAATCCTAAAGTTTTACTTTAAATGAATTCAAACAGGCTCTTCAGTGGAGCATTAATGGAACTGGTTTAAAAAGTTGGATATAAATTATAGTTGGGAAAGAATCCTTGTAGTTTGCAATGCGTGGATAACGTAGCTGAAGTATATTGTTTGTATCAGTTTATGCTGATACACTAAGTGTTTTTTAGGATCTTAAGAAGAATGAGTATGATGCCTCCACAGTTGATCATTGTCTGAATGCAGCAGAATGGGCTTGCAGAATGCTACCTTTCTGCAGGTTCATGAATGTTGAAGAATTAGTTCAAGATGTAATTTTGAGCCTACTTGGAGAACTGCCACCAGTCAAAAAGGTAAAAGAAATTAAAGCAGAGATTATCACAAATGTTTTTGCTTAAAAGTGCTAGTGGTTAGGTGTTGTAAGTTGTGCTGGAAATTACACTTTGCTTGTCTGTTAGCTACTTAAAAAGTAACTTTGTTTTGTGCAGGTGGCAGAAATTTTTGTAAAAGCATTTCCTAATCCTGAAGATGTACGGGTTTCACTAAGAGATAAATATCATGGTCTTCAGCAGCGACTCAGACACTGTACTCTTAAAGGTAGTGTGCATCCTTCTTCAAGAGATATTAAAAAACATTCTTTTTTACACTGCTTAGTTAATAAATTGTGACAATCATAGATGGTTGTGGTCAGCAGTGCAGAGTCCAGTTGGATGCCTGTAGCTAGTGGTGTTTCCCAGGGTATGGTTCAGGGTTAGGTCTTAACATCATCTTCAGTGACCTGGATGAAGGGATAGAGTCTATCCTCAGCAAGTCCACTGATGATACAAAGCTCGGAGGAGTGGCTGACACCCAGTGCAGGTTAGGGGCTGACCCGCTGGAAAGAGCTCTGCAGAGAAGGACCTGGGTGTTCTGATGGACAGTAGGTTGGCCATGAGCAGGCAGTGTGCCCTTGTGGCTAAGAAGGCCAATGGGATCCTAGGATGCATTAAAAAGAGTGTGGCCAGCAGGGGGAGGGAGGTGATCCTCCCCTTCTGCTCTGCCCTGGTGAAGCCACATCTGGAGTGCTGTGTCAAGTGCTGGGCTCTCCAGTTCAAGACAGACAGGGAGCTACTGAAAAATCCAGCACAGGGCTACTAAGATGAGTAAGGGCCTGAAGCATCTCTCTTACAATGAAAGGCTGGGAGACCTGGTGCTGTTCAGGCTGGAGAAGAGAACGCTGGGGGGTGATCTGATCAATGTTTGTAAATGTCTGAAGGGTGGGAGTCAGGGGGATGGGGCCAGGCTCTTTTCGGTGGCACCCGGCAATAGGACAAGGGGCAACAGCACAAACTGGAACACAGGAGGTTCCATCTGAACATGAGAAAGAACCTCTTTACTGTGAGGGTGACAGAACACTGGCACAGGCTGTCCAGGGAGGTTGTGGAGTCTCCTTTGGAGGTATTCAAAACCTGCCTCGATGCCTTCCTGTGCAACCTACTATAGGGAATGTGCCCTAGCAGGGGGTTCTGTTCTAGCAGATTATCTCCAGAGATCCCTTCCAACCCCTACAGTTCTGTGATTCTTCTTTCATACCTTGTGTAAAGAGGTTATTATAGTTTTTATTTAGATAACTTTTAAGAGGGTTTTAAGAGGGTCTGTTTTTTACTTATGATATGTCTATATGAATAGCCGGATGCCATGACTTCCAAGTCATTGGTCTCCCTCACGTTAACAGATTTGTTGTCTGGATTTCTAAATGGCCGTAGTTTAGAATGATTTACAGTTGTTTGTGTCCGTTTGAGGCAATAAGTCAATTTAAAATCTCTTGTTTTTCTTTCTTTGTGCAGGTCCTGAAAGTGAAGAAATTATGTCTGTTGTTATACAGGCTATGGAAAGAGCTAGAATGAAGACCTTGAGACTTGTGATAAGGAATATAGGCCCCATAGAAATCAATATTTGGGAGCCAGCAGAAGAGAGAGCAGATGATGAGGAGGAACGCTGTTATGACAGAGTCTCATTAGGCACCAGTCTAAGCAGAAGCACACTTACTGATCTTGGCAATCCTCAGTTATGCAGTGATGCTGAAACAGTAGATACACTTTCTGATGCTTTACTTATTGAAGAAACAAAAGCTCAAACACCTTTACCTCAAAGGTATGAAAAAAGTGGCAGCAGAAACCTCTCCATTAAGAAAAAAGTATAGCTATCTCACTGTTCAGGTAATCTTCTCACCAAATCCAATAATTGTCACTTTAAGTAATTTATCAAACAAAAAATTACAAATCTATCAGATCTTAGAATGGTCAATGTTATGTCAGTTACTATGTGACTAATACTGTTCTTGAAATGTAAAGTATCGTTAGCTATGACCAAATTCACATATGATGCATCTGAGTTCCTCTTTTTGTAAGAACTGTGGACTTTATATTTGAAGATTAATTTGCCGCCTTTAAGTTCCATTAATGTAAATTTGTTTTCGTTACTTTCCTCTTTTAAGCAACAGAGAAAAAAGAGGAAGTCATGTTCCATTTACTTATTTTCCATTTATATCTTCTTACTGTTGATTTTGGTGTTAACTCTGTGTTGTTTTTTTTTTTTTTTTAATCTAACAGGGATAATGAACATCAAGAACGAGAAGAAGTAGGTGACAAAAATGATATTTGCAAGACAAAAGCTCTTAACTGGAAAATAAAGCGTAAGGAAAAAGTGTATAGAAAGGACACACAGAATCAATGTAGTTTGCCTGCAGTTGGTGCATGGGAATTTGAACGTGATGATGATGAATATATTATTTTCTTAGAGCTCTTTTTGAGTTACGTTCTTGAGAGAGACCTGATAAAGTACAATGACCTTGGAATTCCATTTCTTACTAGCTTTTCTGCACTTCTTCGAGAGCATGAATTAAACTCTCTCTTTTTTGATGTTCATACAACACTAAAACGTCGACAAGTCAAAACCAGAAACCAAAGTGTGTTTAGAGCAGGGTCTTGCTATACTGTCAACCTGACATCTTGCAATCCTGAAACACTTTCTGCCCATAATGTAAATGAAAGTGTTTTGGAAAATCCAGACATTGTACAGTCCATTGTACAGACAACAGAACCTTCTGTGCATAACCCAATCAAAGGACTTAAAGAAGGATTATTTGGTGTAAAACACAAGTCAATTTACAGAGCTCAGAATGACAATCAAGATGTAACTGTTGCATCAGCAAGCCAGACTGTTCTTGACTGTACTTTCTCTAGCCCACAAACTCTGACAACTTCTAACTACATTTACAAAACAGTTGATATACTTGGTACTGTACCAGGAGAAGATCTAGCTATAGAACTGGTGGGTAAATTTAGCAATATTGCAAGGCTGCTTGAGTGGATGATCAGATGGTCTGATAAGAGACTGCTCTGTGGTTCCAATGAGCAAGGTTCCACAGAGGAGAGTCTCCCAATGATACACGTGAAGACATCAGCAGCTGCTGTCCTTACTTCCTTATGGCTGTTAGAACACTTGTACAGAGGTGGATCACAACCAAGGAGTTTAACATTGAAGGTAAGAAAGGAAGCGGAATAAGAATGAATGTAATGTGTGAGTTATTTATGTCAGTAAACAAAATCCTAAACCTCTTTTTCCTCATAGTTTGATTCTCAGTAAAACATAGAATGTTGATTAATAGTCTTGGAAAATAAAGTTCCAGGAATACTGGAAATCCATCTGTAGGAAGACTCTAGATAGAGTTGAAGGTCCTCTTTGGAAGTTTTATTTGAAATCATTTATCTATTTACCACAGTATTTGAGCAAATGCTTACAAATTAAATCATTGTGTCTAGTTTTGGACATCATATTTAAAGATAGCCATAATTGGAGATAAGAGTATGGGGAAAAAAAGGGACACATAGTGAAGAAATGACTTCTCAGAGGAAACTTGAATTGTGGACTTGTCTTCAGAGGACCGTACAAGTTCAGTTTGAATAAAGCTAGCTGTGGATTGCTGAAAAGTGAATTTTGAATTTCCAACTAACACTATTAGAGTTGGAGAATGTGCAAAAGAACCAGATTGCTTTATTGCATATTGGGAGAAGCTAGATGATTTATCTGTTTTAGATAAGGCTACATGAAATGCTTTGAGGGAAGGGGATTGGGGGTTGTTTTGAGAAGTTTTTTTCACAGATCGAAAGAGATTTTGACTTGTGTTTGGTTTCCATTTTCCATTTTCTTACCACATATATTTTACATAAAACTTCCTGCCGAAGTGTTGTGTATGCTTCTAACTATGCATGATATGCAAGTTTTTTTGCCTCTCATAGAGAGATAGTAGAGTACATCTGTATTACTGGTGCTGATGGCCAAATATTGTTACATATCCTTGTATAGAGTATATGTAATTGTCACATAGTCTCAGTGACAAAGAAGTCTGAAATATCTATTATTTCATGATTTTTTTTATGTAATTCAGAGGATCTTTTCGTTACTTAATGCAAAAGGAGCAAAACTGAGATCGCACAGTCAACTGTAAATCCAGAATTTCTCATCTCCATAACAGAGAAAATAATATGAAGATAAGCATAAACATACTATGTGAAAAGTATCAGCTATCTTTTTTTCTAAAACTAGTGAATTATTATTATTATTAATAATAGAGTGCAAGTAACCAACATCTGAAAGAATTTACAACTCCATCAGAAGCCCAGCCTAGGATGGAGAAAGAGTGTAGAGTGGATGAAGACTCTTCTATACTGGCAAATCCTACCCTTGATGTCCAGAATGTACAAGACTGTGATGACCTTAGTGAAACTGGTTTTGGGTAATTTTTTTATTTTTAACCTAAGAACTGCTG
>VXAV01009990.1:104140-135370 GCA_013399715.1 Alectura lathami | reverse complement strand
AAAAAAAAAAAAAAAAAAAAAAAAAAAAAAAAAAGAGCAGTCAAAATAAATAATCTTTAAAACTAAGGTTGGACTTCAATTCTCATGATTCAAGATGTTCAAAGAGGGAAGAAATGAAGAGATTTCAGCAGGCGAATCATAGGAAAACTGTCTCTGTCTAGATGGGTTTTCATAAAACAAAAACTCCTGACCTCCACCTCTGTTCAAATTATTTCTGCTGCTTGCCAGGCTCACCCTGCAACATAGAGAGGATCATCTCACTTTTAAAACAAGTTTGAACATATTCCTTAGCTCTGAGCAAACTTATCTAGTTAAAAAAAAAAAAAAAAAAAAAAAAAAAGAAGAAGGTGGGAGAGGTTTTCAGTAGTTTGAAAAGCAGGCACACAACACGAAAGGTGATTTTTTAAGGCAGGAGAGTCCTTCCTCATTGCTACCGACCGTGCCTGGGGCAGAAGCCTGGTGGAGAGGTTGGGTGGCTGGGTTTGCCAGCAGCAGAGCTGCATATTTGCAGCCAGATTTACCTCTGGGATAAACAGGTCAGACTGTGTCCTCAGAGCACAGCCCTAATGGGATGCTAATCCAGGGAAATGGACTGCTCTTCCTTCCGCATCTGCTACCACGTCAGCATCTTTAGGTCATTCTCACAAAGCGGGGCAGAAATGCAGACGTTTCTGCTTTGTGCTTGGTCTCTGCCACCCTCAGACGCTGGAGGGAGATGTTCATTGTCTGTGATCACCCCAGAGACATTTTCTTCCCACTCCTGCTGCTTTTGGGGAGCCCTTTTCCCATGACCCTCTGTCCCCAGGCTCAGCTCTCCACAGCCTTTCTCAGGGCATTTTGCTGCAGGGTACCAGCACACACTCATGCCCTTACACCACATTCTTATCTCACCAGAATCTGATGTGAGTTGTGACAGGAAAAGTGAATAACAGCCCCAAAGACCTTCCACCCTCCTTGTGCAATGAGCAAGCAGCAAAGCCACGTGCCCTGAGCCACAGGAGCTGGCAGGTTCAGGATTGCCCCTGTACAAAGCAGGAGCTGGGACTGGAAGAAAATTGCATCCAAGGCGGGGACCTCTGGCGGGTCCCGGGCAGTTTCCATGCAGGAAATCCAAAGAACCACGAGGTGATATATCTACGCAGTGCTGGGAACTACAACGCGATGCCGCTGATCCGCTCGGCGGAGCAGGGCGTGGCAGAGCCCAGTTCCACGCAGACGTTCCGCCCTGTCGAATGCACGGCTGCCTTCTAACACACGTTGGGGTCAGGGCTGCAGCGCTGCGCAGCTTGCGGAGACCGTTTTGGCACTTTGTCCACGTCTGAGCTGCAAGTTGGTGCGATGAGAAGATTAGAGGAAGATTTATTCTTCTTTGTGAACTGTTTTCCCATTAAAATACTCTTACAGCTCTCGCTGGAATTAATGGAATGTGTATGTTGTAAAGAAATGCATTATTACTTTTATTTTCCCTGTGGTATCCTGGCAACAGACACATTCTTAAAATTCAGATCACTAATTTCATGTCTTATACATCCTTTGGTAGTGGGTAAAGGGTATATCAACCTTCAAATTCTCTGAACGTTTTTTTGCTGTTTTCCCAACTTGCCATTGGAAATGATGCTCCTTTCTCATACATCCCTGGACTGCAGCTGGGAGTTCTTTCTCAGTCTTTAACTGAAGACAATGGGATTTTTACTATCACAGGCAAAAATTAATACTGAAACAGGGTTAGATAAATTTGTCAGAATTTGGTTTCCCACAAATGGCCTGTTAGATTTTAATGATGTATGTTCAGAGCCAGTTTCCCTTTGCCGAACACCATCTTCTTATCCCAAGCTGTATGTCCTTCAGCACCCTAAATAATTCCTTTTTATTTGTGGTATTTATGCCCTCCAAGTACTTGTTGAAGGGTATCGTTTCCCTCTTAGTCATCATTTAGCCAAGCAATTCATATTAAGTTCCTTTAATCTTCACTCATAACTCAGTCTCTCCAGACCCTTAATCATTTTTAATGCTCTTCTATGAATTCCTTCCAATTTGTCTGCATTTCTCTGGCAATGAGGTACCCGGAATTTAACGCTGTATTTTAGGCATGAACTCCCTGCGGTGCTACAAAAGATGTTACCTCCTGCTACTTTTATCTACCACTCGTTTAACAATATGCTGGAATCATGAAATAGCCAGGAATCAATTAAAATAGATTTTAAATGGTTCAGTGCTCAGAATTACCATAACACTTTTGTGGCACCACATGTAACAAGAAGGCTTGAAGCTGCTTGAAGCCTGCTGCTTTTGGAAATACATGTGTTTAACTCCTAGGGCAGGCAAAGCTTTTCAACCTGGTGCATGCTCAGCTCTGTGATCCTCTCAAAGAACACGAACGAGGAGTTGGAATTAGAAGAAAATGGAGATGGGTTCAGATTGGCACCATGTGTGCCGATGGCCCAAGGTCTTCACACTGCTCCTCTCAGATGTGTGACACCAGCAAAGGGCTCTTCACAGCCAAGGAACATCTACATGAGCCGGCAGCCAAGGGGTTCAACGTTCAGTTGGTTCAGGCTCTTCTTGAAATTATTTGTTTTAGTGCAGAAGAGTCTTCCCATATGCACAGCCCTGTTGTTTCCTGTTGCTGTGGTAAGTGAGGGAGAAGAGTGCTGCTCTCAAAGGTGTTTACTTTCTGCTGCAGAGTAATCTTTTCCCCTCTGTGTCATAAATTTAAAAAGTCTCTCTCCAGGTATATTACAAAATTCACATCTTTCACCTCTGTGCCTGTGGCAGGGAATTGTAGGTCACTAGGACATTTTGTATGCACTCCCCTGCCCACAGTTTCTCCTTTTCTGTCATTTATTATTCCTCCTCCAGCTCCTGAATTCAAAACGAAGCATCTAGAATTTGATCAGGTACATGTTCTAACAAATGTTTCTATCATATGTCTGCCTTATTTCCTCAACTAATTTTGGTCATCCTACCTACCTCAAGAAAAATCTGATTAACTGTATTTATGAAACCTTATATTTGCATACTCTGTTCTTTCCTCTTTGCCATCTGTTGCATTTGGTTCATGTCTAATTGTAAGTTCCTTCCAAAAGCCACCCTTCCACAGGGCCCTCATTGTTGAAAAGACATTGTGGCATGAATCTAGTACACCTATAATAAAGGTGCAGGGATGTGCATGCATATGTGAATCCTAAAAATGCCTTTGCAAACTTCTGGTTTCGTCCTCTGGCAGGATTCTCTGACAGTGCCTGGTTCAGGGACCGGTGTAGTCAGGGGCTGTTCCCATAGGCATGAAGTCACTGACGAGGTCAGTGCATGAGGTCAACCTGCTTTTAGAAGAGGGTTTGGTTGTGCAACGACAGCTCATGCCATGCTTCCTTCCCTCAGGGCTGGACAAGGGGCCCTGACCCCATCCAACTGCAAGGTGATACGCTGCCAGCACACTTCTGTGGGATCAGCCTTCATTTTAGGTACACAAATAAAGTCACTTAACTTGCTAGGTGTTGTGTGAAAAACATCAACTTAGATCAGCTGTCTTTACCTTCAGAATTATGAAAACCATTATTACAAATATAAATCACATACCTCCTTGCTGACATACTGATAAATGTTTTCACTAAGTGTTATTCTTTCTGCTAATTTCAGAGAAAATGCATATTCCTTTTTTTTCTTCCTACTTATTTCCTAAGTCAGGCTTCATTACAGAGTGATTTCAATTTGCAATCATTTTTTCTGTATGCTTGCAATGATAAAACTGGTAAACACTTTTTTATATTATCATTTTTAATGACTACCGCAGTTGCAACAGAATTTTGACTTCAGGAGGAATGCCAGGGGTGGCAGAAAGCAGGGAGGTAACATTCAGTCTGCCTCATATGAGCAAAAGAAAGAGCATGGGAGGGATGAATTTCATACCGATATTACCTGTTCTTAGCGTGTGCTTTGCACCGATAAGTTTATACTCACATAATTAAAACCCGCCATGCTCAAAGCTTGTTTTCTCGTCGTGCTGGTTGTCTCCCCTCTGCCAGTTCCTAAAAGCTGAAACACAGCAGCAGAGCTTCTGTGCTGCTAATATCTTGCTGAATCAGGCACTTTGGTACAAAGCCAATTTTTGTGACTCTTGTGGTCTCACATGAGAAATTACTTTTGTTGGATAAGCATTGACCATTTAATATACGGTGCCCCTGACTCATAGTGTGTTCCAAGAGCACTTTCAGATATCTAGATACTGTCTCAGTATTTTTACAGCCTAAGCATATTCCCCTGAGATTTATTCATCTTTGCATTCTTTCTTCTCATCCACTTTTTCAGGGGTTTTGCTGGGGGCAGGGAGGGAGCCTTACCACTGCTGGCAGCTCACCTAATTTAGCACAGCCCTGTCCTTTCCAGTTCACCCACCTGCAAAATGGGAATAATAATGAGCACTTAAGGGAGAGTATTCACATGTCTAGCCTGAGACCTCTAAAGTTGGGCTGTCCAGAGGCTCAGCAGAGAGAAGTAGCTTCTAATTCAGACTCTTTGAATGGCCTTCTGATGGAGCCTGCTTCTCTCCACTGATGGTGATGGAGACAAGTCCTCAGCTCAAGTACCCTGACATCAGGCCCCTCCATTTAAAAGATAAAGGCTGACAGTGTGAGCTCCTCTCCCATTCATTGCTCACCCTGCAATCATTTCCACGCTGTGCTTTCCACTGATTAACTCAGTGGTTTTCCACATGTGCAAAGCTGAACGAGTTGCAGGATGAAGCTCTTGCATACCCCCAGTGATTGAGAGGGTGAATGAATAAGTATTCCCACATCACTTTAAGCGCGCTAAGCACGGTGAAAGTGCTATTAATTATCAATATGGTCAGTCATTATTATTCATTAGTGGTTACAGCAAACTACCAAGAATTGGGATCTTTGTGTTTCAGTCCCAAGGCTGCAAATGTGTGATATTGAATGTGTCACTTTGCTTCTCTCATCCTCATTCTTCTTGTCATTATGATATCTGCCCCATTCTTAAATGTAATCTGAACCTTAATTAGGCTTGAAAAGAACTTTGACAGCTTCCAGTGAAAAGTGAGATATTCATGTCAAGCATTACTACTCAGGTGGTACTGAGCACTTCCATGGCCTGCAAATCCTGCCCCAAAGTGCTGAGGACAGAGATGCACACTGAGCACCTCAAAGTGAGAGCCACAGAGCACCACTGGGGAGCTCAGATTTGCAAAACCCACATTTCTGCTGTGTTTCTGCTGTCTGCACAGGCAAACTGCCCATTGGTAGACACAAATGGATGTTTAGGCTTCTAAGTATCCACTCCTGGACCCAAAAATACAATTTGTGAGTGTTTTTCACACAGAAAGCGTGGCAGAAAAATCAATCTTCATTTCGGAAAATCTCCTCTTTGGTGTTCAGAGTTTTTGTGTTGATTATATGAATTAAAATCATGTCACAAATTAGCTTCGTGGCCCAGAAACGAATGTGCTTTGGTCAAGAACCAAGACTTTCTGCATTTCATCGTCATTTTGTTTCTTAAGGATTTGGCTCTCCTGGCAACTGTGGGATGTGTTTATTTCCCTGCAGTATTTCTGAATGGTAAAATGATCATGTTAATTTGGGGCAACTGATGCTGTATTAACTCACCAAGGTTGTAACGTCAGATTTAACTGCAGTGTTTGGGAATCTGGCCACCATTCCTCCACACCTCTGGTTGTCACGACACCCCATGGCTGTTATTAATTTATTCAATTCAGTTTTATGCTTAAGACAGTGTCTGCCAGGTTCTGGTGGCTTGAAAGCATAATAGCAAGACAAAATGCGGAAAAATGACATTGATATAAACAGTAGTGAGAGGTCTCAGTGTGCATTTTATGGACTGTTGTAAATCAGAGTGGTGGAGAAAGACAAATTAGAAATGCCAATGAGGAAAAGTGAGCAAACATGCTGGAATCTACATTTTCCTGTAAAACAGAGCTACGTTTTGTTTATACCCAAGGCTAATAACGCTGTCATAATGATGCAAGAAACAGGGCTGTGTTCATAGCGAGGTCAAGGTCTTGCACCATTCATTAGGCTGTCCAGAGGCCATTGGTTGAATTAGCACAGGATCCCACACTGACACAGCCACATTTTCTTACCATCTTTACAAGTCAGAAATAGAGAAATACCCTTTTCTAGCTTGTCAAGTTCAACCAATCCTTCTTTCTTTTGAATCTCTCATAACTTCTGCCACCAGGTGTTTGCTGATAGTCTCCATCCCCTTGTAAAGCCCAGGTACCTTTGCTAAACTGGAAACCAAGGCCAAATGTCTGAGAAGAGTTGCATATCCACATGAACATACTCTTTGTCGAGGAGTTATCATTACAGTGGATGTTTTAGATAATGCAGTGACACAGTTAATGCAGACATGCTGTGAGTTTGACCACAGGCTTCCTTCCTTCCATCAAAAGATTGCACTGAAGAAGGTTACATTAATGCAATGTCAGGCTTGACATTTGCCATCTGTTAAGCCAGGAAACCCTAAAGTTAAATTCACTGTGAGAACCAATGCTTGGCTGCTCTGCAGTTGCCATCTGTAAGATTTTACACTAGTGTTTATTCTGTTAAATTTATGCCTTAGTGTGTAAAAATGTCTACCAACTATAAAAGCAAATGAGCAATGTGACAGAGTTCAGCATAGGAAGGACAATAACTTCAAAATTATCAGATTTTGTAGACCTAAAAATCTCAAGGGTTAAGCTTACATAAGCTCTTAGTTTTTAAATATACAATATCCACGCTTAGTGTTTGAATTCTTGTAGTATCTTTATTCCCTCTGACTGCACGTTCAGCACTTTGGCTTAACGCTCATTGTAGACTAGGGAAGCACCATATGTCTGAGAGGATTTTGTTCAGAATAGCTTATTCTCTCTGTTGTAGAACATACTACTACTTGGTATTAATTGCTCCTATAGGAGTTTTTAGATCAGCACAGTCTATACTGCAGTAAAACCATGCAAAAAGCTTTGGTGCTTAGTTTCATGTGCTCTTGATCTCAAATTCACCTTTCATATGAACAAAAAAAAAATGTTTGAGAAATATACAGGGGTGCAAAACTCTCTGTATTTGATGATGTACTTGAAGGTGACTATTTAAAAAAAAAAAAAAAAAGAATTGAAATGACCTAATGCTCTGTTTGACTCATTCAATAGATAGTACCATTATGCATTTTCTTCCTCAAACTTCTGCTGCCTGGTGTGATGCAACTGCAGGATTTTGCCCACTTGACCACAGCTTCCAGTGGTTCACCCCAAGCAACGAGACCTGTGGAAATCACAGCCATGACTCCTGCAGTTGTGGAGATCAAATGGGCTTCGCAGCCAGCCCAGTGCCTCCGGGCTGTGCCAGACCAGCTGCCGTGCCTTGCACAGATGGGCTGGAGCCGTGTGGCTGGCCGAACGCATCCTGTGCCGCCTCAGCTGGCTGTGTGCTCGTATATCACCCTTGGACAGGATGTCTGAGCCTTCCTGGAGCTCACAGCCTCCTGGGTGTGGGGCTGTCCCAGGACATGACCCCGGCTTTGCTTTATTTTACAGCACAGGACAAAACCATGCACAGCCCTGGCCAAGCCATGGTGATGAAGCTGGTCTGACACATCCTGGCAGCAGCTAAGGTAGCTGCAAGCTCTGCTGGCATGCAACCCTGTAGGGGAGAACAATCAGAAAGGAAAAGGCAAGCTGTTTGGGTGAGACAATGCAGAACTGTCTAGAAAGGCTGCTGGAGCACCATTGTTTTTTTTCTGGATCAAAAAATAAATGTCATTCTGACCCATATGCTGGGACTCACGCAGAACCCCAAAAGGCCTGTATACGTGCTGGAAGACAAATGCACATATGGCGTCTTCATTCACTCGTTGCAGTGCTGATAGGCAGCAGAACTACCTCGGGGAAGAACTGGGGCGGAGAAGATATTTTTAGTAAAAGAGACTACACTGATCTATAAAAGAAATACTGTTGAATCTTTTTTATTCCATCAAGGTTACTGTTAACTTAATTAATATTCATTTTCATTTACACTAGCGCAAAGTCATTAATGAGATAAGAGTGTTATTATCTTTGTAACACTAAGTATTTATTAAAAGCATGTACAGTGAATATTGGTAATATAACAAAGAACTGCAAAGCAGAATGCGATGAATCCCTTAGGAAGAATAATAAAGATTTCTGGCTCTTTTTATTCCTCCCAACAACTCTGCAGTATAAAAAAAGCAAGATAACAAGGAAGGCTTGAACTCGCTTATCAGAATTTGCAAGTGCTCCGTGTTTATCCTCAGTGAGAGCTGGAGGAATCCATTTCTAGCAAATGATTATGGTCTGCTGTTTTAGCAAGAAACCGCCGTGCTGTTTTTGTTTAATTAAACTGCCTCCGTCAATTGCAACATGCAAGTAGCAGAAACGTATTGATGCTGAACCTTGCGGGGCACTCAGCAGTCACCAGGGCGTTGCAAACCCACTCTGTGCACATTTCTTGAAGGTGGGAGGAGCGCTGCAGGAAAAAACTCTCCGCTTCTCTCCATCTCCCATTTCTTTCAAGGAAATAAAAACAGTCCGTAGACAATGTGACAGCATTGATTAAAATATTGCCATTTCCATCCCAGGCTGCAATATTTACTTTCCTCTCCAATGCTTCATGTTTGTCGGCCGTTTCCTGTTGTCACAGCGAGGGCTTCTTGCAGCAGGATGCAGCCAGCGATAGGCACACACCCACAGCCACCCTTGCTGCACCCCTTCCTCATTCCCAGTTCTGCTCCCAGAGCTTGGTTTAAACCCTGCATTTTTTTCCAGCAGCGGCCAGCTGTGTGCTCAGCTGTTTCCCCAGCCCCTGCAGCCCACAGTGACACACAAGTGCGGTGCTCCCGACACAAAGGGACACAAACAGTCACACCGTGTCCCCGCCACGCAGCTGGAGACTTCCCACTGCCGGCCCTGGCTTCCTTTCCGACTGGTCACCGGAGCTTCTGGTGCTTTCTGCTGTAGGAGAGGTGAAAAGGTGACTTCTGGTCAATTTTTTGAGCCAACACCATCCTGCAGCACTCGCTGCAAGTGTGGGCTGCAGCTGAGGTGTGCAGCTTGGTTATCAGCTGCTCTAGATGTCCTCTCTCTTCTTCAAAGTCTCCCTTTTTCCAGCTCAATGCTAAAAAAAAAAAAAAAAAAAAAAGTGTAAGGACAACTATATGTAGCCTTACTTGGCCTTAATATGGTCTTAGCAGATTTGGATACAATCTCTGACCAAAGCAGTTCAATTAGGAAGATGCAACCAGAGGAGGCCCACTGACCACACTGCCTTTTTTAGGGTGCAATTTTTTTTTCAGTGGAGTTGAAGGCTTTGTCCTAAGACTGCACTTGAGATGGGACACCACGAGGTGATGCCAGACACAGGGACAGAGCCAATCCAAGAGGCTGGTGATAACTTCAGTTCCAGCACCTCAGTCCATAGCGTTTCATATTAATATTGAAAACACTGCTCCATTTCCTAAATTATACTAACTTTACTTTTGAGGTTCTGAGTAGCTTTTCTGGTCTTTTTCCCATTTTGGGTACTATGTTCATTTTATATCTGAGATGTTACTTCAAATAAAAAGAATGTGGACGCAATAAAATATAGAGGTGAACGAGCCACAGCTAAAATGACACGTGTGTTTTGTGCCCCAGACGCCTTCACTTTTTCCTTACTGTTTGAATTCCCTCTTCTCTTCATATTACAGATTTAGCTTTCATCCATCCTGACAGAATCAACAATGTTTTGTAAAAGTTCTTTTCAGTGTAAGACATTTTTGTGATAAGAACAGTGCGGACTGATTTGGATTATATTTGTGTGTGACTGGACTATTGATCTCCTAGCCTAGGAAATGAAAAATATAATGAAATGAATGTGATTTATAAATTTGACCAGGAGGAAGGGGTCAGGATGAAGCCAAGCACAGGTCAATAATGTATGTGATTCTGCAGGGACACCAACCATCCCAGAACATTAAATTCAGGTGTTTGTAGGACATAAATCGAGCTTCTTTCACCACTGGGGACCTGGTTTTCTCCAGGAAACATTCTCAGCCTTTTTAGTTTATCTCACTGGGGTCACTTACATGGTGTGGAGAGACGGCTCTGCATTCCAGCTTGTAAGGGGCGATTCCTGCCTTGAACACCTGCGTCCATAGCCCTCATTCACAAAAAGACAGTTTTGACTCCAATTGTTTGACCAGGTCCTTTCCCTCAGGTAGGGTCACGAAGGAGCTGCAGCAGGTTCTGCCCTGAACTCCTGTTTTTCTGAGGTGAAGATGAGCCTGTTTCTGTCTCGTCCCCATATTCCACCGCCAGCTGCTCAGACCTCTTGTCGGCTACATTAGCACTTGGCTCGGGGAAGAAATCATGAGGCAGATTGGTCTGAGGGAAAGCAGCAATGTCTGTCTGACAGTGTTCTGGGCATTTTGTCTTCCTTTTTCTGCTGTAAAGCATTCTTCCTTCCTTAAGAATCTCATTAGTGACCTAACCTTTGCTTGCTCGCGTTCTGGTTCTGCCTCCTCTTGTCAATACAACTTTGTGCCATAGGTCTTCAAGGTCTGTGCTACTTCCTCTGTGCATTGAAACATCTCTGCAGTCTAGTCAACAGTTATTTTTATTCCTCACTCTGACAAAATCGAACTGTGAAAGGACTGTATATTTTCAACCTCAGGAGGCTCTTTCATTAAGCAACAAATAACTCTCGGCACCTACTTGATATTATCCTCCTGTTAGCTGTTTGTCACACGACGCGCCTTCCTCCCTCCCCAGCCTGGGGTGTCAGATCCACTCAGCTGACAGAGCTGATGCATGACAAATAATTGTGAATTGTGATATGTTTTCTGATATTCTGACTTTAATATGAAAGCAACAACACCGTTCTTATCCTCATTGATTTTGGTTGAAAGTCTTGTGCTTTCTTCTTGTTATATTCATATGTCAGCAAGACGTATTCCACAGGACCAGATCCCGATGCTACAATGTGGGAATAGCTTTCAATGGCTTAAACACCACCACTCTTGCTAATGGCATTTCCACACCAGGAGGTCCAAAATAATGAGCTGCATTTGATGCACGTGCTCATGCTCTGCTTCTGACACATCCCACCAGGATGCCCAGTGGCCAGGATGCCCTGAGCCTTGGGAACCTCCCAGTTGGGAACCCCCAACTCCTTTGCAAATCCTGTCTGCCTTTGTGGCAAGTCACTTCTCGACTCTCTGATCTGTGCATTATTAATTTTCAAGACACAGTGTGTCTAAAAGCCAACCACCACACTGGGAAGTATGTCATAAAACAAATATTCCTTTCCTGCTGAAATGCATTATTAAAGCCTTTAACCCATAAATCCCAAGCAGATAACACTCTCCATGGCACCTTGTAAAATAAGCAATTTTCTGCTACCAAGGAAACAAATTCTTTTTCTTACTCATATCTAAACTCCACCAACACTGTGACAGACATAACATCGCTTCTGAGTTTGTTTTTGACAGCCTCATGCATTTCTAGCTCTGTCAGCAAGAACAAATGGATGAAGCTTTTCGCATAAAAGAACTCTGGAGCAAAATAGACTTTCTGGGACCTGCTTCACCCTTGTCTATAGCAGACTTTGTTCTTTAACATTTCCCACCATTTCTAGAACAGTTTCATTGCAACAGCAAGGCAAAATTCAAGTGCTGAGATAGAAAGTTTGCAAATACAGACAGCTGCCTTTTAAACAGGGGAGTGAGGATAGGATTAGAAAGATATGTAAACTTATAGACTCCCAGAAGTGTGCTTTTTCACTAATGGAATGTGCCAGCACGAGGCTGACTGTGTATCACATACAAATGCTGCTGGGGCAGAAACAAGAAGCACCTGTCTGCTCTGTCAGACTGTTCCTGCGTAAGATACCATGACACAAGGGCTTGAAATGCCAGCAGATTCAACGGTATCCTTGGGAAGTGTTCTTAATACTCTGTCAATGCATGAGAAAAGCAAGCGGTAGGACATGGCTCTGCACATTGTGGCTGCCACAGCCCTTGCTAGGATAGGTGCGGACCTGGACCTGGAAAGCTGCAGCTTTGCAGCAGCAGACTGAGATAACATGTCAATTTTTACTACATTTGCTACTTTCCTAATGACCTGACAGTATTTTGTCTTAGTAAGATGTTAGCTTAATTGTTTCATTTATTTATTTATTTTTTTACTACAGTATTTTTTCTTGATGATTATTGTATCAGCAAATGTTAACTTTTTATTCCAGTTTGGAAAGAGAAGAAATGAAGAACCTCCAGCATTTGTCTACAAAATGAAACTGCTGTTTTCTAAATAGCTTTAATCAGCTAGCAGGATATCTGAAAGCAAATCCTTTTTTCAGACATTATGAGTCTATGCATGTTTACAAATTTATTTCTCAGAGTGAGAGGTCTAAGAGATTCATTCATTTCAGAGAACTCGGTACTGTCTCTCAGCTGTGTTCATTTCTAGAGCGATCAGGAGAGTTAACTTAGCACTTCATTGTCATTTTTCTGTTCTTTGCTGCACAGGGTGCATCTTTCATGTACTGAGCAGCTGCCAGCGAAGTATTCAACAGCAGCATGCCTTACCAGGGTCCATATGTGACCAGATATTTTAAACAGAGACATTTCCTTTTTCTTTTAAAGCTGAAGTTAAATTCAAGAAATTTTTGTCTGCATTATCATGAATTCAAAGAGCAGCCTGAAGCCAAAAATGAATTTGTTTCATCTTATGAGTGAAAAACGGCTTGTTCTACAGCTCCGCAAAGACAGAGTGCTCAGCATAAATTCCTCATGTTAAAGCCTCTGTTTCTTGCTGCTGGTGCAGAATTCTCAATGAGAGGAGAATGTTTTTTCCTCTTCCTCCTCATTCCCACAGTTCACATGAGGCCTATGCATTAAGAAGCATTTACATGTCAATATTCAAAGAGCAAAGTTTAAATGCGTAGCTATCACTGGAGGCTCCTACAAGGATGAAAAATGCTGGAGTGGAATCACAGTACTTAATTATACTGGAATACTGGAGCAAATTCAGTGTCACCAAAATGTCCATCCTGCCCATGAGAGAGCTGTATAAATATTTGCGTAAGGTCTTCAGTGAGCTGATCTAACCACTGACCGGGGGATGCCAAATTGCTTATCATCCTTGTCATCAAAGGAGCATCTTCAGTCCTGGGTCTGAAAAAGTGTACGAGGGACTGCACTACCACAGAGATTGAAAGGGTGCTGTCTGAGGAGCTAGAGCAGGGCAGTGAAGCATGCTAGGTTTCAAGACTGACCTCTCTTTAGTGCTGCTTTTCCTCTGATAAAACTTGTCTCTGAGGAAGAGAAAACCCAGACCCCATGCTCTTGAGAACGGGCCCACAGTGTCGTTCAGTCCTGCCATGAAAACCAATTAAAATTCCTTCATTGGGAAACCAACATTAGGCTGTTTTGTCTTTTTTTTTTTTTCAGGGTGCTATTATAAATAATAGCAAGGAAAAAAAAGTTTTTAATTTGTGCAAATGCTTTGACAAAGTTGTGCTTCATCCTTGCATAAATATTGCCCCTGAAACACTGCCAAGGAATGGCCTTGAGCGTTTGCAGCCAAAAAACCCAGACCTGCTCCCATCCAAGTCCATGAGACCTCCATACAGTTCATGTTTATGGCTGGCATTCCAGCTCTTCAAAAATTGTCCATGAGCACTTCCTGACAGGGAATCCAAACTGCCAGGCCCTGAACTTCTGTGTAGCATTTCAAGGGTGGCCGAGGCTTTTTTTGCATGGAAAAGTACTTCCCTTAGACAAACTAACAAAGCTGGAGAGAAAGGGCAAGATTTAAAATAAGCAATTCCTTTCTCAACATTTGGTCTTGCGTGCCTGGGTTCTTTTCTTTTACGGTGATCCAACAAAAGATAAACTTTCTGCTCCTAAAACCTTTTGCCTCGCTTAAACCCGACTTGACCCTGGTTCAAATACTGTGGCTAGCTACAAAGACAATGACTGAGACAAAAAGAAGGGTGTCTGTTTAACTGGAGAGGGCTAACTTTACACAGAATGACCAGAAATACAACAGCTCCATTGCATAACCTGGCCACAGTCCTCATTTCATCTTCTCCAGTTGGCTGCATACCAGTGATGGAGGGAGAGAAACTCTGGGGAGAGTCCAGCTGGAGGTGGCATCTGTAGGAGTGTCTCGACTTCGAAGTTTCTATTGGAGATCTAGCTCCTGCATCTCATTTGATATGAACTCACACTGCTAGGCTCAAGGTTTTTCATGATGCCTCTGGAAACACTTCAAGTAAGGGTTCAAGCAACACACATGAAAATTGATGTGAGAATAAACAAAACTCACATGGTGTTGAAAGACACAGGCTGAAGCTTGAAAAGCTGCAGGCATTTTATGGTTCTGCCATTTCATTACCCAGGAGTTTCAGATTTGTGGATAAAATTACAGACGAAGCTGAAATTAAAAATCCCTTTGGACTAGATCTTTGATTCTGGTGGAGTATGGATCCAGAGTAGACTTTTCATTTCAAGCCAGTGCTTAGTTACACTCTAATCTAAAATTTGGAAAGCCACGCACAGGAAGAACTGCCAAAGAGCTACCTATTTGCCCGAGCAGGAGAACTACTTTCTTGTACCCATCAGCAGGCTGAGGTGAAACCTCCAGTAAAGCATAAATGTCTTCTAGCTGGGACTCCTGAGTGTGCAGTGTGTAACTTGGACAGTTCTCCAGCTTGTCACTGCTGTTAAAAGAGTGCTTTTGTACAGCAGACACATGCAAGCAGTTCATCACTCGTAATGGTTTTGTGATCATTAAATCTTTTACGCAGGAAGTTTTTGGACATGCCTTCTGGTGCCACAGGAGATGAATGCTGGAGAGCACAGTCTGCCAAGGAATCTGTAGCTGCTCTGTTATAGGCAGTGCTTTCAGTATAGCTGATAAATAATCAATAGATGTTATAATGAGCAGAGCTGACATTACTGCATCTTCCTGCACGGGAAAGTCTGCAGGCATATAATACTTTTTTTCAGATCTCTATTGTCCAGATACAGGAAAAAACATGTAGCTGTAACATGAGTTACAGCTAAGTGTAACACCAGATGTAAAACTTGTGAGTTATTTACAAATTCTGGTAGTCACAACTGCAACAGAGAGAGAAATAGGGAGGGCTGGAGAGAGAGAGCTATTTATAGTGAAGATCCTCCAGAAATCTGTACTTGTGGGAGAGAATCTTGTCTTACAAGACAAGGCATGGTAGTTAAAATGCCCACCTACTTCTTCGATTTTGTATGCAACACAATCTCACTCATGAGTGCTCTAATATCCCAAAGAATCATTACCCAAAAGCCAAGAAGGAAGATTTCATAACTCTTGACCTTCAACTGGTTTTCCAAGGCAGTCACCGTTTTCTGCAGAAGCAGGAGAGCAAACACAGGGCTCCATCGCACAATTCCATCTGTGATTCACGTGTGTAATTTTCTGCTGCCAACTGCAGTTCAGGGAAATAAGAAAGACAAAACTGTCAGGTTAAAGACGTTAACTTTTTGCAAGTTAAAAGGAGCTGTAAGTGATGTCTTTGTATGAGTTAAAGAGCTCTTGTCCATGTACAATAGACTAAGACTTGTAAGAATACAAAAACCAGTGTGAGATCTGAGTCCTGTGTCTAGTCCAAGCAGTTCTATGTCTCACCAGTGGCTTTGCGATTTAGCCTTACCCCTCAGCGTCCTCTGTGGGCACATCATCCATCACTGGCCGGTAAAAATTGACACTCATGGTGGGCTGAGGTGACACAGGATAGAGAGGTTTTGCAAGAGAAGTGTATTCTGACACTGGAGCCAGGCAGCAAAACAGCTGGAAGACATGGCCCATCTGATTCTGCATGATTTTAGGACCCTTTTCAAAAACCCATGTGGGTTGCCAGTGATATGTATTTTATCCTTCCAAGATTTATCCGTGCTCACAACCCCAGGTCTTCTTCTCAAGTATTTGCTGTTGGCTGGACATTATGAGACAGAAAAGTTTTCAGAAAGAAAAGAGAGTTGAAATTATTGGCAACATGAATGAAAATTAAAAAAAAAAAAAAAAAAGGAAATTAGGCTCGAACCACAGGTTCTTAGACGCTGACATTTTATTTCTGAGTGTGTGAGGAGCAGAGACATGGGTCCTGCCTAAACAGTTTGTACCGTGAGAAAGCAGTATAAGATTTTTCTCTGTCCTATATGAATGTACCTTCCTCTGCAAAACCTCAAGCACTGAGACAGCAGTTCTGTTCACACAGATGAGTCAGTGTGCTACTATACGTCTAACATCTCTCTGCCATTAAGAGCATTTGCTAGTAAAAGCTAGGACAGAGAGCCATGCCGACAAGCTGTAAGCGTGGACAAGCTCTTAGCTGCAAGTTATCAGTAGACATCTCTGTGGCCAACCGATTGATATAGTTAAATTATTCTGGTTTTTAAGGTCAGGAAATGGTGAAACAGTGGAACTGTTGCAGGAAAGCATATTTTACATAATGCTCTGCTCAGCCCCGAACCAAGAACTCTGAGAATAGCCCGGAGGAGATCGGTGTCTTTCATCCGCTTCCAAGAAAGTCTGGAAACACTCGCATTTAAATTTGCTAACCATCCTTTAACCTTTTCTCCCTTTTCGTTCCATCTACTGTGGTCTCTCCACATGTGACTCCTTCCTGTTTATTAGTTTGCTTTCTTTTAATAAAAGACGAGAATTGTTGTGATAGCTTCACCCAGCCTGAGACTTCAATGGGTTTGCTATGAGCACGAGCACATTGCTCTTAGCAGCCACTCTACTGCTCCTATTGGCATGGGGACCTGCTATACAGTTTCTTAATAGGTGTGAAATCCTCTCGTGCCACATTTATTGCCCATACCTGCTGCCCTGTGAGCAGGATCCTCACATTGCTGCAGCCGTGGGCAGGACTTCTATTGCCTCAGCACAATAAAAGAACAAAACCCACAAAATCTTCTGTCTTCGTAAAGTCCACATAAAGTCACAGCTCCTTTCCCTTGGTCTCGCTTTCAGTTTCAACTCCAGCCTTAAAAGTGGGGAAAGAAGCTAGTTTTAGAGCAGCATCAGTCCTCCAGGGCAGGGGACAGGTCTACAGGGGGACAGAGGTGATGAGCAGGTCCCCAAGGTGTCCCCACACCCAGCAGTGCCAGCACTACCTTCAACCTGCCTGGTGGGTTTGCCCATTTCTCTGAAATGCCCTGAACTGTTTTTTCCCACTTGTTTTGCAGCATCACAGCAATGGGGAGCACAATTTTAAAAGCACCCCAGTAACTGCAGATTTCTCTCTGCAGGGTTGCTGGGTTAATGGGGAATTTAAAAGTAAGGTGAAGGGAGGTACCCGCGTATGGGGTGCTATGCAAAATAAAAGGAGAGCTAGTACACTGGTGAGCTGCATGACTGACTCAGAGAAGGGAACATTATAATGGCAGAGTGCTTCCCAAGTGAAAAAAAAAAAAAATAATATGAGCAATACATTTTTAACACTTGTCTGGTATTTGCTGTCTCCAAATATTTTAATAAAAATGTGCTTAATCCTCTTTACGAAACATCAGTTGCTGAGTCCCTGGGTTTACAACTCGAAATCAGGAAGGTAATGAACAGAAAATCTCATCTTGTCCTCTCCTGCATGAGCAGGCTAGGAGCCAGCACCAAGTGGTGCCGAGCCAGTGCAGCAGCTCCATCCCATCACCATGTCTGGCACCACACCTGGCCAGACCCAGGCAGCAAGCTGCCACACAGCACACCAAAAAATCCATTTTGATTTTCTTTCTTTGGTAGCAGTGCAGTGCCTGGCTAGCAGAAGTAAAAATTAATTAAAGGGTGGCAGGACTGCTGATTGCTGAGCTGCTGCTGACTGTGTAAGAGGCACATCACCATGCAGAAGGAGGTGCCACCTTTTACATCGCTGCTGTTTCTGGTTAACCAGCTCATAAGCACACTGGTGCTGCTGTTGTCAGTGTGTTTGAATTCCACTCATACTGGTTTTGCACATTAATGCATGGACAGGGGCACTGCCCTGAAGCACTCTTCCCTAGAAAATGGTGCAAGAAGCCAAGATGGTGACAGAGAGAGGGAGAAAGTGTTTCCTTGTGGAATGAAGCAAACAGCAATAATGTCACATACCCTGTAATTACCAACACCCGGGTGTGCTCGGTGTTTCTGTGGGCTGGATTCATCCTGCAGGTGGGAAAGCAGAAGTATAGAGTGGGAAGGACAGGGAGAACCCGCTCAGACACTGGCCAGCTGCCCATTGGCAGCACCTGCATGAGGCAGGCATATATCACAAATGGAAAATGAGGGGCACCCTCTTCAGGGGCAGGGTGGGCTAACTCCGCCTTATTTTGGTGGCTTCTCCCTGATCAGCCAGGGGCTGTTGGGTCCCGTGTTTGCCGTTGGAAGCCCCGAGAACTGGATGTGCCCAGGGGAAGCTGTGCTCGCCACAAGAAGCCGAAATTCAGGAGGGGACCAGCTCCGTCTCCTGCCCAAGCACTTTCTGAGGTCGCCCCAGGCAGCAGGGGCTGGCTTTCAGTGGAGCCCAGCGCTCCGTCGGCAGTCCAACCTTTAATTAAAGACCTGTGGTTTCCTACTTACCTACTCTTAAAACATCTGTAAGCGTAATTATAGTGCAGCGTTTAAACAGCTTAATACGAGGCAGGCGCTCATCTTTGCTGGGAAATGGCTTTTAACGGCTTGTTGTACAGTGGGTTTGCAGATAAGGCCAGAAGTGCACCTAATTATCTCTCTGCTGGCAGCTGCTATGCTTAAACTTACATTTTCCTAGCGGTACGTGGGGCTTTTTGTTCTGCTTCATGATGACTCTCATTCCTATTAATGCTTAATTTTCCATGCACTGATTTAAAAAGTAGGGATAGAGCCCTGAGCCTGGGCTCCTACTAGCCAATTAACTGCAAGTAACGCTCTGGAGCTTGATGCCATGTCCTTACACATTCCCTCCTCATTACTTTGACAGGTGCTGATGGCACTTTTTGTTAGCTGAGAACTATATTTAACACCTATTTTGCAGGAATTGCCCTATTTTTGCCAGAACACACACTGCTTGCACCAACCGCACTGTCTGTAGTGTAGCAAAGGGTACTGGGAAGGAGACCGAGTGTAATTCCTGGCCAGAGCATGGCTCACACTTCTGCAGCATTCAGCTTCTCTGTGCCCTGCAGCGCAGCACTGGTGGGAGCTGTGTGCTGTCTGCGTCTGCCTGAGACACACTTCTCACTGGGGAGATTTTTCAGACTGGAAAAAGAGATTAAAGAATCAAATCAAGGATGTCTAAAAGTCTGAGCAGTTTTCCAGGGACTTTTTATTTTTAACTGGTTTTCTGTTATCCTTCCTGCTTGCCTCCTGGAGCATTTGCAGCCTCCTGAGGAAATCACGAGCTCTGACCTGAGGTGCCTTTGCAATATAGCACCCAAAGCTGGGCACCCCACCTAGAGATCATTTTGGGGCAAGGAACCAAAGCTTCTACAACAGGATCCAGTTTTAATTCTGAATAGAAAGGTTGGAAAGATGTGTAGGATAAACAAGGTGACTCCAGGAGAGTGGGAGGATCTGGATTTTCTCCTTTGCTGGAGAAGGCACTGAGATACGTGAGAGTAAAAGCGGAACTGTGAGAGTTTCTGTCATCACATAAAGTCTGAGACTTTTTTTTTTTTTTGCATGGGAAACAGACAGAAAGGGAAGAGCAGCTGCCTGAAAAAGGAAATACAACTTATATGAACAAACTGTTGTTATGCACGAAGAGGTCATATCTGGGTTGGGGAAGAAGATACAGAGAGAATTAAGTTCAGAGATGCGAGATGATAATATGCTTGAGAGTGGAGAAAGAGAAATCAAGAAATGAACACTTGTAGAAGTGAAATGAAATACTGCAAAAGCATAATGAAAATGCACAAAGTGGGAGGGAGAGGACACAAATGAGCAGAGAAGCAAGGCTGCTCACATTTCACGCGGCTCCTTCTCTCCTTTTTTGCCTGCCAGGTGGTGAATGCTAGAGGAGCAAAACTTGGGTGTTGCTGTTTCCAAGCAAATGAGCACACGGCAGCATGCTGCACCCGTGATAAAAACCCTCGGCACCAGCTGACCCCTGGGTGGCTGTGCAGGCTTCCTGTGACGTGTCACCTTTTGCATCTGCTTTCCTTCGTTGCAGCCGAGTTCTTATCACCATGAGATTGTGCAACTGTGCAACCCAGCCACCGGAAAAGCTGCCTTTGTCCTGTCCACATGTGACCTCGAGAGCTCACCAACCATGCACTCACTGCCTGTGCACCCTTCGGGGCTCGTTCAGGCCACCAGATACAGCACAGTGACCGTCCCACAGCATCGATGATTGGAAGAGTGAAAAATGGGTCCCACGGTCCTGGTGCCAGCTGTCCATGCTCTCTCCATGCTCCTCTGCCCCTGGCAAGAATGAGCGTCTTTCCTACTTCAGGTGACCGACAGGAACTCAAGAGTTCAGGTTTGGGCTTTATAGTCAATGGGAGAAAAGGATGGAGGAAATTTTGTATGGAGAGCAAACAGTCCATGAAACACGAGCTTGAATATAAGTAAATGACTGTTCAGTGTCTGAAGCCAAAGAAAACATGGGTTGCTTTCACAGTATATGCTGTGCTGTGCTGTGCTGTGCTGAGTGCAACCTATCGTGTTTGCCTCACCCTCACCCACCAAAGCCTCAGGGTGTACGATAAGGATGACTTTGTCCTCTGGAGTTTTGAACGTCAAAACTTGCATCCCAGTAGTCTTACTGAGAATATTTCTGTACAGCCAGGTGTGAAGTAAATGTTTATTGTATTTCACTGAAAGGTTTGGACTGACAGAAATGGCACTGTCCTGTGTCTGACACTGAACCATATTTCGATGCATACTTCCAAATAAAAGAGTGCATAGAGACTGTATTTTCATACTAATCAAACTGGAAGGCTTTTTCACCCAATTATTTTTTGTCTGTAGGAGCAGTGAAAGCTAGAAACCACATACATACATTTATCGAAATAACTCAGATAGCATTTTGTATGGTTTCTGTTTGGAAACAGTTAGGAAGACAAGTTTTGCAAGCATTTTGAAAGAATGCATTATAATAAATACCATATAAATAAGGCATGCCTAATCTCTGGCTGTATTCCTGTAGGACCGGAATTCTGTTGTAGTTCAAACCACAGAAAAACATGATTTTTTGGAAGAAGCCAGTGTGCCTTCTTCCTTTCCTACTACAAATGGAACTAGAAGCATTTTTTAAATAAACTTTTCTTTCTACTAATATATTAAACATTAATTTTCTCTTAAAATATTTTTCTATGTCAATTGACCCACAATAAACAGGATATCCTGCAGGTTTGAATCCAGTTGCTGCTCCCATGAAAGAGAGCAAACAGTTTCAACACAGGGCAGAACATCAAGTGTTCTGAATCTGCTTCTGTACCTGCTACTGTCACACTGTGTGCCCTTAGGTAAATCAATGTGAAACCCAGACATCCTCCTTGAAAAATTAAGATAACTACCTCATGGGGAAGTTATGAGCTCTAACTAAACAGTATGAGAAGATATGAGTTTGAAGAACAGCAAAAAAAAAAATACCATAAAAGAATAAATTCCATTCCTCAGACTCTGGAAAAGTTCAGTATTGATCTCAATATCTAAGAAATACAGAAGGGAAATTTCTGTTTGCAAAAGCAGAGAACTGCGTGCACATCAGTAGGCAATATAGTTTCATAAGATGCTGATTATTTTTTGAGGACCTAAAGAGAACATCCTCTGCAGATAGTTTTTGTTTTATGATTCACATTTTGAAAGGCTTATTCACAAGCCTTGAAAAGCAACTTGGTGCTATTTGCATGGTTTCATTCAGATATATATGGAGAAATAATTATCATCCATCAGTCTTTCTCAGCTGCAGTGACCCAGAGGGTGTGCCACCTACGCCCTGCTGTAGCAGGGACAATACTCAGTTTTGCTAGGAATCTAGGGTTTTCGTAACTAGGCAAGATAACATTAGCAAAATCTTGACACTTCTAGTTCATCTGGGCACGGAGGGCAATTTGCTAGAGAAGAACTTTGAGAAAATGGTAAGACACTTGTGTCTGCTCATAAGACGAGGCATTAGAAGTGGCAAGAAGACCATGGAGGCAGTGAACAGTCATGAGAGACTGCTGTGGGTGGCAGGAGACCAGGAGCTATGGATAAGAGAGGAAACAAAGGATAAGAAGAGGGACTGAAAGCCTTGACGGTGCAAATATACACAAAAAGTCAAATGTTAGAAGTATTACGTATACAACAGCGGCTAGATTTAGATTTGAGTCAGGTTTGCTTAGGGAATGAGTTGACCTTAAATGGACTCTGCTACCATGTATGTAGAAATCATGTGTGCTTTACGAAAGGGAAGCTGGAGAATTGGAACAATTTGGGAACAATTGCTTGAGGACTCTGATCTATGTGGGTTAATTGTAGCTGCAATAAAACTTTATGTTATTTTACAACAGTTTATTACAAAAGTCCTTCTAGGTAACTTTGATATGTAGAAACTGCTCAGCAGGATATTATACCTGGGAAAAAAAAAGATTGAATATTAATTGTCTCTGAATTACAGATGTTATTAGAAAGGAAATAATATAATAATGTGTGTGGAATTCTACCATGAACCAAGGGATTCTGTTTCCCCAGTCATTTATCCCACTGGGAAGTGGGATACAGCTCACACATGGAGATCAGACACACCAGTGCCTGTGGCCAGAGGGCGGGCTCTGACACCCGCAGCCACCGCATGTGACAAGTGACACAGACGGCTCCCGCAGCTTAGAGCCAGGCAGACAATGTGGTAAGGTTTTCTTGACATGGTAACTTCTTTCCTCTTGGCACAGTTAGTCATTCCTCCTCCTGACCAGTCCAGAGAGATTTTATTCATGACCACACGTTTCACATTAAGTATTGGAAGTTATTGGATTACGGCACTGCAGTATGAAAGGTCAGCCACAGAGCGGACTCCGAGCAACTCTGTTTTGCTTACATGGCCACATAAGGATGGATAATCAGATCATTGCTACGTGTGCTGGTTTTCTACTGATTTCTATTTTTGCAGTTCAAAGATACATGTAGTTTACAGCCGTTTTCCAATGCTCTTGAGAAAGTACTTAAATAAACCCTTTCTCTAAAGCACATCTAATATTTCCATGAAATTTTCCTTTGGGTCTGAAATGTTCTGTGGCTGTGGAGGTTTTCTTGGAAAGCTGAAGGGGAAAGTAAATTTAATTGGACTGTTTCTTAGTTACCTGACCTTTCACAGTCTGTGTGCACTGGGTCTTTCCAATACTCAAGAATCCTAATTAGCTTCTGCTCTCATAATTACCTTTTTTCTTCCTTGATCCGTCTACAATGTCTTTGGTTGCTTCCTGAGAGCTGGAGCTGAGGTCCACAAAAAATATTAAATGGAAGAAGATCTTCATTCGAAGTGTCATTGCTGACTTCATTCTAGTCCGGTATTAAAATAAAGATTTGGAAAATCAAACTCAGAAACTGCAAGTATCATGACTCTTTGATACATATTCTTTTAAATTTTTGCTCGACAGGGATGTCCTATGCACTTATTTTGTTTTTCAAAATTACTGTTATTATGGAAACAGATCAAAAGGACAGGGTTTTTATTCATAGAATCATAGAACCATAGAATGGCTTGGGTTGGAAGGGACCTCAGAGATCATCTAGTTCCAACCCCCCTGCCGTGGACAGGGCTGCCAGCCACTAGCTCACTGGATCAAACTGCCCAGGAACCCATCCAGCCTGGCCTTGAACACAGCCAGGGATGGGGCATCCACAGATTCTCTGGGCAGCCTGTGCCAGTGCCTCACCACTCTCTCAGTGAAGAATTTCTTCCTGACGTCCAACCTAAACCTCCCCTCTTTCAGTTTTAATCCATTCCCCCTTGTCCTACCATTATCCACCCATGCAAAATTCGGTCCCCTCCTGCCTGTAAGCTCCTTTCAAGTACTGGAAGGCCACAATGAGGTCTCCCCGGAGCCTTCTCTTTTCCAAGCTGAACAGTCCCAACTCCCTCAACCTTTCCTCACAGGAGAGGTGCTCCAGCCCTCTGATCGTTTTGGTGGCCCTCCTCTGGACCTGCTCCAACAGCTCCACATCCCTTCTGTACGTGCCAGCGATGCCTCCTTCAACTGAAGCAAGAAGGCCTTAACAACAGGCACCCTTGATCAGGTGGCCTGTAGTAGACCCTGACCACCAGCTGCCTTTTATTGGTCCCATCCTTAATTTTCACCCACAGGCTCTCAACCATTTCCTGCATGTCACTCTTTAACATAGAGGGCAACTCCCCCACTCCTCCTACCTTGCCTATCCCTTCTAAAATGCTTGTAGCCCTCCATGGTGGTATTCCAGTCATATGAATCATCCCACCATGTTTCTGTGAGAGCAACATGATCATAGTTCTCCAAGTGCACCAGAGCTTCCAGTTCCTCCTGCTAGTTTCCCATGCTGCGTGCATTCGTATAGAGGCACTTCAGCTGGGCTATCGGTTTCCCCTCAGACCCTGGCACACCCCTCCTAGGCTGGTCTCTGGTGCACTCGGTTGTAACCCCTTCCCCCTTTGAATCTAGCTTTCTATATTAGGTTTCTTTGTGTGGAGTAGTAGTTTAGCATGTACTCCAGTGGCCTTTCTGTTGTAGCCCAGGCTTAAGCTCTACAAAGTGCAAAATTCATTAATTTTTGCCTTAACCATGCCTTTTATCTTGCTAGTTTTCAAAAGCTATTTGTTGCTTTCCAAGATATGTTCCTCTGAGGAAGCAGATTTTTTTCCCCCAGAATTTAAACTTCAGTTCCAACCACAGACAGTTTTATTTCATATGCTAAATTGTCACCATCAAAGGCAGAATCTCTGCTGAACAGGTCTGAAAACATCTGGCTCTTTTCTTTCGATGTTTGAGTCTAATCATCTCACTGCAAATTGTGACTGCTAAGTATGAAATTAAGCTGCCCAACCTCAGCCGTCTCAGAGAGTTTGGGGTTTTGTTTTTAGCCCTTTTGTAACTATTTTCCCCACAGCCTTAAATCACACTGAAATGGAAACAGTAAAAATATGCACCCAGAGAGCAATCCACATGTGCTGGCACTTTGAAACACCACCACAGGAATTTCTTGCTGTGTATTACAAGAACCAGCCTCTTTGTGCAGAAACCGAGGGCTGTGAAGGACTCTGGTGTTTCGAAGAGGGATGGAAAAGTTGCACTCATGGGCAGACCTTTGGAAGCAGCCAGTCCGCACCGGCAAGGGACAGAGGACTGCCCATGTCTACACATTTTTAACACTTGCTTCAGATCAGAAGGACGTAGGAACGAAGTACACGGTTGATGGTGGAAAAAAGATTTAAATGTTACGTAGATGCTAAATGCAGGGATGTGAACCTCCTGGTGCTGCAAAAAGCTGTGGCTGAGTGTTTGTTCTGCAGAGGTCTGCCCCGTTCTGAATGAAGTATTTCTGCTCAGCCACATCCGTGGTGGTGGTGATCACGGGGATACTGAAAGCCCAGGTCTGATTCCCTGCCTCCTGTCTTTGGCATGTCACCCACGTCTGGGTCTGTAAAGCAATCCCCGCAGGTCTCACTGGACAGATCTTAGTGTCTCTGTGATTCACTCCCCGTCCATAAAACGAGGGCAAGCAGCTATGTGACAAGAAATGTATTAGGAGCCTGTGGCACTGAGGCAGCGCAGTTAAAAGAGCTGTGGATAGAGAGCGAAGGACAAAAGGAGGCGGAAGCAGGTTTCTTTGTTAAGCTGGCAGAGGGATGCCATGATCTCCAGTTTCATCTCTTGATGAAGCCATCGCTTCTGTCATCTTTGTGAGAAGAGCATTGCTTGGCTGTGGCTGTCTGTTTTGAGGACAGATGCTCTGCTTAGCAGGGCAGTCCCCAGAAAATTCAGAGAATGGATTGAAAATCCATGCCCCTTCCCCCCTCCCCCTTCTCACCTGCCTCTGTACCAGGTAACGTCTAACACACACCCACGCTGAGGAAGAAAAGCATGAAAACAACAACAGTGAGTCACAGGGAACCAACCAATATTTCCATGCAGATCAGAAAAGACTAGAGGGACTGCTGTTGAAACAGCAGAAGAGATATAAATTATTTTTGGAAATTGGGAGATAACTAATTATTTCTGAACAGCTCGGTAAGGAGTGCAGAAGTAGAGGTGAGGACCAGGTGAAGGTGGTTGTTCAGAATACAGGAAGAAAGGATTTGCTCCGTGCAAGAAGTCCACACAAGGCGGTGGATGGAGGGTCAAACAGGGCTGGGATTTCCAGGTGTTGTTCTCTGCAAAACTTCAGCACAATTTTCCAGATGAGTGCATTTCTTGGGCAAAGACTCATGGCAGCGACCCTCATTATTCCAGTGAACAGGTATCTGACATTTTTCTGTGCTACTTGATTTATAAATCCCAAATTGTCTTGGGAACCACAAAAGACATTCTGCCATGGAAATAAAAAATAATACATTCTAATAAAGGGTGAAGTCAGTTGAAAAGCCAACTTCTTTTGTGAATGATGGGTGGTGCTTGGTTGTAAAAGGTGGGGGGAGTCACTCATTACTGTTGCTTCTTATGGTGCATTCTTTGTTTCAATTACATAAATGTACTCAGACGTTCCAGCGTAGACACAGACTTACGGGAGAAAGTATTATATCTTCGCTACTGTAATAATAATGTTCATCATTGGTCTTCAAGATATTAAAGAGTCAAAGTCAGAAGCACTTTACAGGAAAGCAGACATAGGCATGAAGAAAGCCCTGGTGGGACCTGGTGTATCAGGACATCATGTTGCTTTCAGTTTGTAAATGGAATTAGCACATGTGCTCTACTTTCGATACATAGCACTGGAGTACATCCACACAGACTCTTCTAATCCCATGTGCAGTTTAAGGAAGTCACTAGCAGCCTGGTGTGATGTCATCCGTACATTTTGCGTGACCCTGGAGAGACTTTAGTGCTTTTTCTAAACTCAGAGTACTTGGGGCCCCTCCTGAGCCGCTCAAGCGGGTCAGATTGCTTCGCCACAGCCCCCACCTCGAGGCACGTGGTCCCCAGGTGCTGTGCACAACCTGCGAGCAGGGCTCCAAGCTCCTTTACCCTCTCCTGATCCCAGCATGTCCCCTGGCTGCCGTAGGATCCTCTTGTTGCACAGCACATCTTCAGGTTCAGATATCCTTCTCTTGGACTTGCATCACGGTGCTACAGTCACGCATACACCATGCAGGCTCTCCCAGCACTGCCTGTGAACAAGTGCCTGGAGAGCTAACCACAGTCTGCCTGTGATTTTGGGAGGAGGATATCCCATGCTCCAAGCACCTTAACATTTCTATGTCTGGCATTTTCTTTTAAGCTGTGTAATTATAGGCAGCCCCAAGATGCTTTGTACTAGAGGTTTGGGGTTTTCTATCTCTGTGAGACTGAGGATGAAGAGGAGGATGAGGAGGGCTGCTCAGCAGCTATTCCCCCAGCTGCAGGGATGCACAAGTCCCATTTCAGTGGCAATCCCAAATGATATTTAATGATGTCCCTGCTGTGAAATAATTTCCAAAGGCGGGTGTCTTGGTTTACTAGATGACACAGTGCTTGGGTATAGGCTTCTAATAGTAGTCACCAGCTCAATAAAAGAAAACACTTCACCACTCACCAGTTAAAAACATGAGTACCAATTTACCCCACAAGAAAGCCTTTGACATCCTATGTTAGTTGTATAAGATCCCCTTATTGCCTGCTCCTTTCTGTAGCTCCCCATTTCATAACTCAAGGTAGTTACAGCATTAATTTCATAAAGTCCTCATCATTGCTGTCATGGAGTTTCTGCTTAGCAAATAAAGCAATGTATTCTCACTGACTGTCCCTTACCACTTCCCAACATTTTCCCCAAAAAGCACAACCCCAGCTAGTTGTCGAGGGTGGTGTAAGTGGGCACTGGTCTAACTGAACTGCTTTCTGGAACGAAGAGTGCAAAGTAACATCAGCAGAGTGGCTTCTTGCACCTTGCAGCCAGCTGCATAACCAGCGTTGCTGCTCAGGTATCACAGAGAAAGCCAAGAGATTAAAGGCTAGGAAGGATGGGAGAATTTTCTATAAAAATCGTCTGGGGATAACCACAAGAATTATTTGAGTGGAAGGGTAATCAAAGATCAGATGCATATATATAGGTCTTGAATATATTTAAGGGTGGAATTAGAAGGTTTCTAATCACTGTGTTGAAATCCTGAAACCCTCCATCAAATTCCTTGGTGGAAGAAAGCACCTAAACTGATTTAAGATGGATCTTAGCAGATTTATTGATGGGATTTGGTAACAGAACAGAAGGAATCCTCAAGTTAGAAAGTAAAAGCTTTGACTGGTAGTTTTCCCCGCGACAGGTTGAAAGGAGATCTGTTGGGTAGTTTTTAATGACTTTTGGTTGCATCATATTTATCCTATGAATTAATCCCGTTCTGCTGACCTCCCACAGATTGTCTGAAAGCCCACGAGGACTTACTGCCTTGCAGAGGTTTTGCTTCCCGCCTGCCAAATCAGCAGAGGCTGGTCACACTTTAAGCGTTGTTTATCAAATGAGCATCTCAAACCACAACAGTTCAGCTGTTGCGGGCCTCCTGGAACACTGGCATGGGCTGCATCCTCCTCCTTCGAAATGCTGGCTTTAAGTCCATTTGTACCAATCATAATGATTTTTTTCATAAGGCCTGACGAATCTCACAGAAAGTATAATTTCCAGCTCGCCTCTATTCCACTGTAGGTAAAATTACTTCCAGCACACTAGCCACTGGAAGACAAACATTTTAATTATAGCATTTTTATGATGTGCTTTATTTAAAAGACTTTCATTTTCATTTGGTATCCAGGGGTTTTACTGTTACGTTGATCTTGCAAGAAATAAACAGCACTTGCAGGACCTCAGAATTTTAATTATCTGTCGCTGTGTAGTAGAGGTGATCCCAGCACAAAACAAATCCAAGTGGAAAGGATGCAAGGAAAGAGAAGGAACATTATAAATAAACAAATAAATGAGATATAAATAAAACTAAAAAGCTGCTTTAGACATTAGTTACTCCTTTTTCTTTGGAGCTATTAATGTCTGTGGTGGTGTACCACCACAAGAATAAGTTTCCAGGGGAGAACTTGGAAATCTGAAATGAATTCCAGGCCTCGGATAATGAAAAAGGCTGCAGGATCCTTTGATTACAAATAATAATAATAATAATAATAATGTCCAAAATGCTTCTTAGAACAATTTGTTTTTAAAAAAGCCACAGAGAAGTCAGACCTGCCCTCAATGAGGTTAGACTGAAGACTATTTATAGAATTTCCATGAGACTTTGTAAGGGTTGTTGAAAGTTCATTGCTGGGAGTATCTGCTCTCTTCAGCTCCCAGCCTTCTTAACAGTCTCAAGCTAATAAACTTTAGGGAAGTATAGGCTTTACTTCTTTTTACAGCCTGACAGATGTCACCGTAACGTCAATGTATATGTATATACAAACTATGCATATCAAGCTGACAGCTCACTGACGTTACTAAACCATTATATTTTTATCAAAGTTTATTAGAACATTTATTAGTTTCTTGGATACTAAGATGCCTATGGTTTGTTTAGTACATAACAAAATTGAATCAATTTGCACCTTGCTGTGAGTAAAAAAGCCTAAGCATTTGTGCATGGGATGGAAGAGCATCAGTGTTAGAAGACCAACATCGAAGAGCAGATACACGATATTAGATCCCCTGCCATTGCAAAGCTGTTGAAAATCTGATTTCAAAGTGAGTATGGAAAGAATTGGCCTTGAGATGGACCAAAAGTATAAGGAAAACAAGAAAACAGATAATTTGTCTCTCATCCTTGATGTGCATCCTTGGTAACTTTGCCTTCTCCTGTTATAATCTCTATTTACCCCATTAATAATCAAACATTCCTTCCTGTACTCCTGCTGCCAATTTCAATACGCTAATGCAATTCATACAACTATTTTATTGTTTTAATTCTGGGACAAATGAAGGCCAATGATTTATATGTGTCTTCCTGGAAGACTTCAGAGATGTGCATTTTGTGATATAAGATGGCATAGTTGTCTTTTTCATTTCTAATAAGCTTTGTGCTTTCAAAGTGTATTTTCATTTTCACAACAGAGGCTCATTTTGGCTCTTGAGTTTTGAATACAACATGCCAGAAACCCTGTGTTTCCATAATATCAATAAAAAAGAACATATATTTTAAACATGTTTCAGCAACCAAGTGTGAAAAGTTGAAGAAATCTGTTAACATATTGATTGCTTTGAGCACTGCTTTAAATTAGCTTTCTGTTCCTCTCCATATGGTTTTCCATTAAATTTAAATAAATTAAAGTTCAATTATCTGGAAGAGAGGTACAGAGCGCTCCTCAAGCTGCCAGATGAATTATCTCCCAGCCTTCTCTGTCAGAAATTCATCAGGATGTCTGCCTTTGGGTATTGCATATGCCACTACAACCAACCACTTTTAGCCCAGATTTCCACACTGGTTCCAAGCACACTTTCAGAAATAGCCTTGTGGTTGGAAATGGCTTTCCCTCTGCGTTACGATGTGAGTCATCCCTGTAAAAAAAAAAAAAAAAAAAAAAAAAGTTCATCAACTGGAGAGGCTCTGCTTTGACACACACAACAGTTTTCAGTCTGTGGAGATGCAGCAGACATAAACAGGGGGATACGCTGCAGATGGCAGTTTTCATTCAGAAAATAAAATGTGCAGAGTGTGGCTGCCATTGGATGCTCAGCGTGCAATGGGGAAGGAGGATGGTGTGTAGCTCCCCTGCCATTTGCACAGTTAGGTTAAAGAAATTGCATTCCCATCTGGTGCGTGTTTGGGGTATGTGCAGAGAAGGCATTTTGCAGGGACTCTGGAAGAACATCTGGAGCATATGGGGAGAGTGTGGGATGTCCGCGTTCAAAACACGGTGTGTCACTGTTGTGCTCTGCATCCTTGCTTCTCCTGCCCACAGCAAGCCAGGGAAGCCATCTGATCAGGTGAGGAAAGATGGAAAGATCGTGCCAGATCTATTATCCCAGTCTTATTTACATTCTTCCTTATGCAGGAGAGCATAAAACATCTTACACATCTTCTGCCCGTGATAGAGATGGACCGTAATGGAAAAACTTCCTCATTATAGTCACTGCCTCAAAAGTGACTCATTCTCCTC
>VXAV01009990.1:58574-104054 GCA_013399715.1 Alectura lathami | reverse complement strand
GGAAAGGAAAGGAAAGGAAAGGAAAGGAAAGGAAAGGAAAGGAAAGGAAAGGAAAGGAAAGGAAAAGGTGCAAGACAAGTCCCACCTGCAGAAGGCTGGGCTCTGTGGATGGCTAGGGGCGTGCTGGGCATGTGGGCTCCACACCAGGATAAAGATGGGCCAGGCTGATGGGGTGAGCTAGAAGGGCTTGGCCATCTCTTGAAACCATGCAGAGCCAAAAATATAAGAGCTCCTTGTAAGTAAGTGGTAGGCAATACACAGAGCATATGTTTGTTTTTGCATGCGTGCATGGCTGGAGAAATGACTTTTGTAAGTGAGGAGATGAGCAGGAACTGGGTGTCTGTATGCTCCAGGTATTCCTGGTATTCAAAGCCATGCAACAAGTATGTAAAGACATAATAATCTGGTGGGTGGAAAAGGAAAATCAGCTGCCACATCCACCTTCTAGGAGTCATCAGGAAAAGCATGGGTCCTGGGCTGGTGGAAAGTATCCACTTTCATCTTTTCTCTGCTTAAAATGTGACTATGTGCCTTGAAAATCTGTGTCCTCCTGTAAAACCTGCCATACCACCACCACCTCCTGGAGACTCACCTCCAGTGGCCCCAAGGGAATTGTTCCCTTTTCTGAACGTGCCATTCATCCATACCAGGGACTGCACAGTTTTACTGTGTGAAAATACATTAAATGGCATAATTATTTGTTTTCAAACAACTTGCTGTGCAGTCACACATTGGATAAGAATCCTTGGTGCTTTGCAACTTACTCTGCACACATGGCAGCTCAAAAAAAGCCCTCAGCAGACGGGGGTCAATGAACAAAACACCCCTTTTAGTGGTGTTATTGAACGGCTATTGTCTATTGTGTCAGGACCCAGTATTTGTTTAAGAGGGAAATTATTCATAGTAATGGGCCTATCCCGTTGATAGCCTCTATTTTTAAAATTCCCAGAGTATGCATTTATTTGAAGAGATAAGACAATTACAGGGGTTTAAAACTGGATTTTATAGGACTATTAAATTTCCCAACAGTGCTGTAAAAAATTAATAAAATCAACTGCTGCTATTGTACTAAAAAATAAACACAGCTAGCATTAAGAGCTAGGTTTTTTCCAAGGTTTTGCTGCTGCTGCTGTTTCTGCACATCGGAACAAATGATTTTTGTTTCCTCATCTCAGTCTTCTTTGCATGGCGCAGCTGAATCTCAGATGCCCTTGGCTCCCTCCAAACCCCAGCAGCGAGGATGGCCATGGACTGTGGGGCAGGAAGGGACACCACAGCCATGAGTGATGGCCAAAAGGCCAGTGCTGCGATAGCGTACGCTGAGCACACATTCAGCCACAACCAAAAGACATTCAACTTGCTAAAGGTACAGCATTGCCACTTCTGCCCATCATGGATTTCAGTTGTGAAGACTGTTTGTCCAGCTGGGACACCTGAGGTCAGTCGGAGAATCTCTGGGTTCATTCCTGCTTCCTGCTCCCAAACATCTTTATTCACAGCTTCTCCTCCACCACACAGCGTTGTTTGAATTGGCTGGATGGCTGCGCAGAGATGGATGCTGGTCTTTCTGTGCCCTCCTGAAAATAAATTTTCCAATCCGGTAATACAGTGCTAAAAGTCTAACTCCATTGTACAAAAGCACCTCCGTGGTAGAAGCTGTCTAAATCATGCATTGCAAATTCTCTGTTACCTTAGTGGGGGAAAAAACCCTTTCACATCGCCTCACTCAAGCTGTTTTAATCAATAGTTATCAGTCATTTCATTTCCCTTGATAAGTACTTCTTCCCCTGAAACCTTACTGCTTTCTACAACTGAGATGTTTTCAACCTGTACTTGGAACAGAATTATTCCCTCCAGTGTAATTTTCATTTTAACCTTTTCTCAATGGCCTAGAAATAATAGATTGCTAAAATTACTTTAATAGATTGGAATTTAAACCTCTTAGAGATAACCACCTTGACGATGTTACGACTCAATGATAAGGAAAAGAATAACAAATCTTAAAGGTTACTGAACTAAGACGTATGTTTTAAGGTTGCTGAAACACTGGATATTGTTACGGCTCTGCAATTGAATAACGTTACCCAGTGCTATGGTTCCACATCCTATTCCAAATCCTCCAGCCTGAAATTGCCTTCTTTAATGGAAACTCCAAGGGCAGTAATCACCAACAGAGGAAACCAAATTCTTCCAGAATTCCCCCTTGTCCTTCTCATTGGTTAAAGCACTCTGGTGCTCCCTCTGTAACTTTCTGAGCAATGGGGGAGCTGGAGCTTCCAGCTGTAACCTTCAGGCTGATTATGTGTCTCTGTCACATGGCGTAGCGACTGTGAACCATGTTGAACTGTTTAAATCTTTTGTGACAACGAGAAAATCTTCTGTGAAATGCTGGAAGTAATGAGGTTTTCCTAGCCTCTCTGGGACCCAAAGGACTGTTTCCTGCCGGATATTTTCAATACAATTGCTGATTTTAATTCACAGCATCCCCTATGACCACCCCTTGCTGTCTATGGTGGGATCCCAGCAAGCTACTAGATTCTGTTCAAGTAAGTTGAAATTTAAAAATTATTACCATACCATCTGATCTTTGCAGCAGCCTGTGCATAAGTATGTTCATAATTCTTTACAAAAAGGTGGTGAATTTTGGTCTATAAATGACAATTTAAGCCTCAGAAATTGCTCCAGCCTATTTTGGAAAGGGAATGTGCTGAGCCGTGCGTAGTGCCAAGGGCTGTACCCGCTGTGCCTCGTGCTGTGTCATTCACTCCCGACTGCACACTGCCCACACTTCGGCCAGGGCATTCCCCAGACACAACCTCTAGATGCAAGCCTGATAACTTGCTGCTCTGAGGATAGGCTCAAGCCTGGCTCCTCTAGCTGGCATTATTTCAAATGCCTTGTTTCTAATGGGCTGCTTGTGGTGCAAAATACCTTCTAAAAATACTTGGTAATTTCAGTACTTGGCCTGAAACAGCACAGTGCTAAAACGTTGACTCTACATTGTGATTTTCTCTTGCAACCAACAGCTTCAGAGGCCCAGTAACAGCCTCCTGTAGTTAGCATTTCTGTATTTATCTGCATGCCATTTATTTTTATCCTGTTTTTCTCAGATGCGATCTGGGAGATATTTCATTGTGCTGTGCTATCCTTGTTTATCAGTCCTGGAATGGTGAAAAATATCACTTGATTCAGTCGACATACTCCCCCCATGCAAATGCTTCAGCATAGATGTCCGAAGGAGGCTTATCTTTCAGTTTCAGTGTGATATTTATGACAAACTATTTCTAAGATTTGTCATCTTGATCAGCAGTTTTCAAACGTTATGTTCCAACTCAGGGAAACAACTTTGCTCTAAAGAGAGTGGGGTAAGTGCACTGTCTTTTAAAAGTATTTATTTTGTTTAATTTTTTTAAGAACCCATGAATTTGAGGTCACTACTGGCTATCTCTTCCAAATTTCCTCTCTGTCACAAGATTAGCAAAAAATATTGCACTAATTAACCTCAGGGGAATTACCAGAGATGGAAAGACTAATTGTGCGCTAATTGTGCACAGCTTTTAAAGCAATCGCTTACAACCACACCAGAACTATTGTTTGTATCAGGGTGGGTTCCCACTTTTCCATCACTCTTTTCCACACCTGTCAAGGGCAGAAAAGCTGCTGGGTGCAACATCTGTTTCTCCGGCACCCAAAAATAGAGTCTTGTGACTTTTTCAGAGCTCTGCTCCCCAGTCCCGTGGCGGCCCCATGCCGTGGGTTCCCCCTTACAGCGCCACATGAAAGCTGCTCAGCTGCAGAGCTCATCCACGTGGGTGGGGTTGTGGTGGCCCCTCAGCAGATATTTAGGATGATTGAAAGAGTCTCAGAAACTGACTGCTGCATCGTGGGCTGACCTCAGCAGAACGAGGCTGTGACTGAATGCATGATGCAAACACCACATGGCATGAACTCATCACATATGTGCTAGAAGGATGGGAATTTTGCACCGTGTTTTCTGCTCCCTGGACATCCTCAAGTTAATTAAAGTGTCACTGAGTCATTCGTACCATGAATTGAATTTTTGAAACGAGTTTCAGTTGGTGGGCTCGGATCTTATCTCAGGAGAAATCGCAGCAGCTACCGGTGCTGCTTCGTGCCTGGTTTGGGGTCAGCTCCCCAGGAGCTCTTGAGACAGGCAGGCTGCTCTGAACACCCTAGCCAGCAGCACTCCGCTCATGCTGCAGGCTGGAGGATTGCTGCCACGAGGCTTCTGCGCGGTGAGAATCACGAAATCCCATCTACCTGAATATACACCCGTGGTACCTGGTGGCATCTGCTTGACAAATCCAGCACGCTAGGTATCTCACGCTTGATAACTTCACAGATGCTTTTGCAGCTTGTGATAACAGAAGACTGTTGGTCATACATGTTGCACACACATCGAATGTTTGACTTTACCATAAGTAATAGGAAGTTAATTATTGCTCTGATGTGATTTACTCCAATGTTGCCCCAGAAATGTCACTGTTACTAAAGTTGCCCAAGCACGTCTCAAGTCCTCATAACATTTATTTTAGCCTTGTCCTCAGAGCACAAAATTTACTAGCAATGCAAGGAGACTCGCCAGTAAGTAAATTCTAGTTCAAGAAAGAAGCATGTCTTGGGGCAGGATCCACCCACACTCTCTGAGCTGATCTTGAAACATCATTCTCATCAAGTCTTGGCACATGGTGGAAATCCCTGTACAATACTTGCAGGATATCAGTCAGTAAGGCTAAACACACATTGGCAAAATTTCTCTTTTTCCTTCCAATATGTTTAGCTCAGACATAAAAGCAAATGCCGTTTAGCCTGCAGCAGAGAATTGGAGATGTGTGGAAGGTAACAGAGCCTCCCACCGCACCGCTCAGTCGGAGGAGGATGCAGATGGAAGAGTTTCCACTCTCACCCCTGCTCTCCTGCTTCTCCCTCAGCTCCAGGGAGCACGAACCCTTTGCAGACGCTGAGCTCCAGTGAGTCACACAGGTCCAGCCATGGATGTATGTGCATCATCCAACAATCACGACGGCAGCTGCCGGGGAGAGCATCCTTTAGACACCGCGTGGACCCAGCCAGTGCAGATCATAGGGTCAGAGCTTTCCATTCCCATGCTGCCATTTTTCCAGAAGCGCGCTTTCCTCATTGAGAACAGAGCCGTGGCTGCCCACTTTGCACTGGAGAGGGCTGGCAGCAGTGGAGACATTGACCTGGCTTCTCTCAACAGGTAGCTCCCCCGAGTTAAACGAAATGTGAACTGCATAGGAAATATTTCTCCACTTCCCCTGCTGGGTGTAAAATCTTGCCTTCGGACATCAGAGGATATTAAATCACTCTATGTCCGTTTCTATGTACACCCCGAGATGCTGATGGAGTCAAGTACTGCTGTGTGAATGTATGTAAGGATCTAATTTTATTCTGTGCATTATTTTGCAGTTACCAGACTAGATTCTGCTGACTTAACTCTACTGCCATTAAAAGAGAGGGGTGGAATAATAATGGATTTTGTAGTTGTGTGATGGGTGGAATGGAAATGTTCAAACCAAAACTGCATATGGGCTTCAACCACTTGTAAACATTTCTGTTGTTTACTTTCAATAGCAACGCAGGCTTCTTCTTTTAAAAGGAAATTCTTTCAGAACAAAAGCACCATGCATTTTTGCTGAAACATTAACACATTTCTGTTGTTTTTGAAATCGTCTGAGTTTTGTTTCCAAACAAGCAGTTGGGTAAATTTGACTTAAAATTAGCCAGAAACAAGCATACCTTTTTGATCAGAAACATTTTTGCATGGACAGTCTGTCCCAGCAAGCATTGGCCTCAAGTCTACTCTTATTTAGACGAAAGCCTTTTATACTCCAGCACTTACTTAAAATGCAATGTTTTGTACCCACAAGATGCAGCACAAGGAGGATGAGAAACTCTAGCCTTTGGCTGAGGTTGAGTTGTGCTCAAATTCAAATGTCTTCCTCTCTTTCCCTTCTTGTATCAGATGCACTGATTTTTTGCCAAGTTTTATCTCACAGAGCCACAGATTTTCTCCTGACATTTATTTCTGCGAGTGTGTTTTTGCTGGAACTAGTGCCTGATACACAGAGTGCGGAACTGATGAGCACTTGGGTATCTTCACAGACCAAGGCCCAAAACCTTTTGGCATTACAAACCCGTTGGTGGCACCATGTTATTATTTGGGCAAGACTGCACCATTAACAACTCTCATAATTCACGTGTGAAAGGGGCAGCATCACCACTGCTGATGCAGATTTACTTGGCATCATAATGCCAAGGACCAGGCTAGGAACTGCTGGTTGTTGGTGGTGTTGGGACCACCAACAGAAGATTTGGATGGCTCCCGACACCTACATGGGTGAGGTGCTGGTGATGGAGGAGCTTCCTCCTCTGCCTGTAAGGGAGCAGACACTGACGTGAAGACGGAAGGCAAATTTCCTGATACCTTCCACATTCCAGCTGGGGATTTTTATATAATCTCATCTTTCAGTTGAGATGGTAAGTCTTCAACTTCCAATACATCCATGTCAGTAAAGAGAAGCAGGAAGCCTTTCTATTCTATCTGATATTGATACCTTTAACTGATCACTTGTGGACTTCTATCTAAGTCACACTGCAGCTTGTGTATGATTTAGACAAAACTATGTTGCTGTGTGCTGTCTTTAAAGTGAACAATCACGCTTAGAATAGTTCTTGTTCCTGTGTATAAAGTTAAACTGATTCTTTGTTACTTTCAAGATAACACACATGAGCTGAGGCTCAGGTTTCATTGCAGCCCAGCTATTCATGAGTTGTGAAACAAAACCTCCATCAGTTTGGAGCTGAACAGTTCTACTATGTGGCTGTATGTGGGTGATTTTTGTTGGGAAAAAAAAAAAAAAAGTCAGAGCCAGCTGTTGCAGTCACCTCAAGCTCTCCAGGGCTGTGCAGAAGCGTCCCCAGCTCCGGCCATGCCAGCTGTCACATCACAGCCCTTCCTCTGGCTGCCCTCCTTGTGCCTAGCCTCCAGCACTGCTCCTGCCTGTTCTATGGCAGATGGAGGGAACTGCTTTAATATTCCTGGTCTGACAAACTCAACACTATGCGTCTGTTTTCCTTGAGGTTCTCCCATGACCTCCAGGTGCATAAATGTGACACATCCATCCTGCAGGCTCCTTCCCCACCCGTGGGGCTCGGTGCAGTTCCCATCGGCACAAGCACCCTGTGAGCATGGTGTCCTCAGCTCTTCTTGTGAACTGCCAGCGTGCCACTCTAAAACTCTCTGTAGAGCTTTAATTACAGAAAAATGATGTCTCTTACATAAAAGCCGGCCCAGAAGAAAACAGAGCTGACAAGTTATTTTACTTGTCTAGTGAGCTGGAACTGTTTGTCATAACCAGATGTGCACAACAGATATTACACCGCCGCCTGGAAATTAACTTGCATTAGGCAAGTTGCATTAGCTGACCTGGCTCAGGCTCTCGCTGCATGTGCCGGTGTGATAACGAGAACCTGGACCACGCAGCTGCCCAATCCAGCTCCTCCTACAGCCACTAAATTCAAAGCCAAATGTATGAAAGGAGGGATAAAAGTGATCACAACACTTCAGTTTCTGCGAATACTGCTTAGTACAGTGTTTACAGCTTGTGTCCAGAAAAGCAAATATAAAAAGCTTTGGATTCTTTTACTCAACACATCTTATTCCTGTGTGCACTCAGAGCAAAATCTGCCTGCTTTTAGCAACATGAGGCCCTACTTTGTGGAGCACAATTCCCCTTCAGAAAAGTCTGAGGTGTTGAAGAGAGCCAGATGCTTTGCTGTCTCTGGCTGGGCGTGTTACGGACATGTTTTATTTGAAATTCAAAATGGAACAAAAGGAAAATAGTTCTCTATGATTTAAGAGCAGCAGTAAGAAATCTTAGCAAAAGGAAGTGTTTTGGGACCGGTGCATGAACCCCAGCCCAGCAGCACCTTCCGTATGCAGGGCTGAGCCAGACACTCGAGGGTGCACATTTTGTAGGTTTAGTGCCAAACGCACCCACCAGCAGCTGGGCCTTTCCCTGCTGCTCCTGAGGGCACCTTTCAGGTCTTTGGGAAACCACTGGCTTCCATGGGGAGGACTTTTAATCTGAGTGTTTTAAGCTGGGAGTGCTCCCAGCACCACACAGCTATGCCACCACAGACAGAGACTGAGAGCAGCTCACAGAGTCTTCAGCACACCCTCCTGCTCTGTTTGTATCAGATGAAACAATTTTCTCCTTCTGTTCTCGTTACAAACAGACTTTTCATAGCTCTCTCATCACTCCAAACAAGGTTCTGAATCTCTCTAAAATAAGCAGCTCCTGTTCATGCTTTCATTTCAGTGCTTTTAGCTCTAAACACTGAGTTTGCCTCCCAGGGCTGGATTCCCTCCTCTGAACCCACAAGCTGCATTCTGCAAGTGGTTGAAGGCCTAAGCTCTCTTCCAAAGATGACTTTTCTAGCTTATTTTATTCAACCCTAATAGAATTTCATCCCTTGTAAACTAGAGTGTTTGACTCAGTCTACTTGAGATGCAGTAACCCCAGGTAAGAAAACAAACAAAGACAATTAAACACACTGTGAAACGTGTGAATAACGTAATTCCGAAGCAAATCCACCTCCTCAGCCCTCCCCACTGGCTTTGGTACAACTTTATGTGCATATAGATGACTTAACACAGGAGGTGCATCTCTTTATTGATGAGTGTGACTGTTTCTCCACTCAGCTTCAAACAGAAACCTCACTTTTCCCTTCTATAACTCAAAGCACCCTGCAATGTAGCAGACCCGTATCTTACAAGTCAAGAAAATGAGATGCTGAGAACTCACGGTGAGGTCAAATCAATTGCAGAAGTGGAAATAAAGCGTTGCTCTTCTAACCCAGACACATTGACCAGAGTCACATCGAGCCTACCAAGAAGTCCTTTTTTTTTTCTACACTTAAATTCCTCTAGCTCTTGTTAGCAAAGAGTACTTAACTGGAAGTCAGAAAATCTTGTTTATGGCAAAAAATGAATGATTTCCAATGATTTCATGCCATGAACAGCACATCTCCTGTGACGTACATCAGGGTGCCATCACCCCTAACTTAGCACATGCTGCAAGCAGGAGGAGTATTAGCTGGGTTCAGAAACACCCTAGGAATTAGTGTTGGAGGAGACCATGTGAGACTAGTCCCACGGGGACCCGATGAACCAAAATCCCCATGTTCTCATGTGCTTAATGGATTCCTCCCCTAGCTCACCCTGGACATGGCTGTGCACAGATGTACACTGGTTTGGCAATGGCTAGAATTTGGTCTAAAAAGTTTCTTGAGGAAGGAGAGCCATGAGCTGTGCTCAGCCCAGCTGCAGCACAGAGCAGAGCTCCACGCTTCAGAGTTCCTCGGTAATACTTGAACTTTCCCACAAGAGGCTTCAAAACCTTCTTCTTCACATTCATTAGCTGTTCTTCTGCAGAGGTAATTAGCTGACTACTAATTGAATTAAAAAATTAAGGTGCTTTCAGGTTATTCATAGAAATGACAAGTTACTTGAGATAATATGTCAAATAAAGAACTTTCCTTTTTTCTCAGTCCTCTGAAATCACTGGAAACAAGGAGCTTGCATGTTAAATTGACCCTAACTTTTTCTTCTTGTAGAAAATAGGGTATTTAATGCATTGCTTACTTTTTTTTTTTTCTGAAAATCTTCTTTTGGATGTAGAAAAGAATGTTAATATATGCAAGCCCATCACTGGGAATGGCAATGAAGAAGTCGTGGCCAATTGTTGAGCTTAAATTAAGCACGCTTCAGAAAACAAACACAACTCCTTTAGAGTTCCTATTCAACATTTGTAACAGACTAAAAATCCCAGTAAAGTGTTTTCCCTGGGAAGTAATAAATTCTGAAAACATGATTGCATTTACTTAGACCTTTTGTAACAAAAAGCTATTTCTCAGAGAGGAAAAGTGCTCCTTTATAAGCAAACTCAATAAATAACATTATGCAACTGTTTTCTGGAGATTTGTGCAAGCGTGCTGTTGCAAATGCTCAACAGGCCAGTGCATAAGGACTCCAGTCCCACATCTACATCTGTGTTGAATGTAGAAAATATTGCCCAAGCATTGAAAACACATATGTAACCTTCTCCTTCTGTATCTCACTTGTATAATTATAAGAAGAGGCAGAACTGATTCATGTTTCACTGGAAACCACTTTGCTCAAGACATAAATCTTCTGCTGAGAAATGCAACAAATTTCTATTCCTACCTTCTTGAGGAAAGCTACATGCAACATTTTTTATTAATTTCAGGAGGAGACATATGGATTGATGTTTATGATTTAATCTGAAAAAAAAAAAGAAAGAAAAATGTATGACTACAGATGCTATTTAAAGTGTATGCCGACCACCTCAATGGTCAGCTGAAATAATACACACTATGCAATTCATGTAGAGATCTAAACCAAAGTGGGATGTTTCAAGGATGCATGCTGGAGTCACACCATGTGTAGTACTCATGCCTAGGTTTAAGTGAAATTTCAGTGCTTTCCTCCTACCACAGGAGCTTCCACTCCCCAGGCTGCTGCCGTGCACCCTGTGTTGTATTACAGAAAGCTCAGAAAGCACTGTATCGTGATGGTTGTTATTTGCTTTGTGCTGAATTATGCTCAGAGCAATGAAAGCCTCCTCGTGGTTTTGGCAACTCTATGTCTTCATCTTCATCACATGAGCAGTGCCAGATTCACTGGTAAGATCTGGCTGGGGATGCAAAGCAGCACGCACACCTAACATCTCAGTGCTAAGCCAAGTTTATGGCTGCTCTGCATTACCAGCACCGTGCAAACAGCTGGAGAGCACCAGTGGCTTTGATCCCAAGCTACAGAGGAAATCCCAGTTACTTATCTATGTGATCCTGGGAGATGAGATGTTGCTGTAGGAGCAGAAGAGAGCACCCACTAAGGCTTCTTCACAGACCACATTTCAGAGGAATTGCTGGTTTCACTGAAGCAGAAAACAAAGCTAACAGCCCCAGCGGGGCACCACTGTCCTCATGGGGTCCCAGTTTTGCAGGATGTCTCGCTCTATCACTGCGTTCTGGACCACAACAACCATAAGCTCAAAAACTGGGCAACGCACGAAACCATCACCTCAGCCCAGAGATGTCCCAGCTAGCAGGACTCACTCAAAGGTTTTGGAGGACTTCTAAGGCTGTGACAGCCAAGGTGAGATGCTGGATCCTCCGCCAACAAAGTGCAGTGGCTGTCGCAGGTGATGAGCTGCAGTGTAGTTTCAATCCATTCAGTCTCCAAGGCACATTTTAAAGGGAGATAACATCTCAAATGAGTTATTTGACATCTCTGCAGGGAATATCCTTTTCTTTTGGTAATTTTTTATTTCACTGCATTATTTAAAAAAAAAAAAAAATCAAGGAAAAGAATTATTTTATTTTTGTAGCATTAAGACAGGTAAGTTTTAAAATATCACCCAAACATGAATGCATTTTGTTTGGGTTTTCTAGTTCAAAACAGAAGTCAAATAAAGATGAGGCCAAGAGACACTGAGAGGAAGTGCCCTCTGGGATAGTGATGGACTGGAATGGTAGCACAGAGTGCAACTCTTAAAACTTTGGCTTGTAACATGATTTTTTGTATGTGTTTTATACCTCTACATGCCTCTTTGAGACTTAATAAGTTTCCTGGCAATATTCAAAGAGGAAGTTTCAATCCCTGAGGCAAATTGCAACAAGTTTGGCACATAAAGGCATCTGCATTACTTAAAGATGAAGTCTTTACACTGAAACTAAAATACTTTTATTTCTCCCCCAAACACTTAACTATCCAGGTCATCATAGTGCCAGAATAGAAAATTCTCTATAAATGTGTTTGAAAAGCCGTCATTTAAAGTGGTGTAATGGAAATATTTTTAAAATTGTACTGTAAATCGTAATGTACTTACAGCCAGGACACTCATTACCATTTCTTCAAACAGTAACTTCTCACATTGCCTTACGATTAATCTTGAATCTTAACCTAATCCAAATTAGCTCTAAGAATACGAAGTGCACAAACCGCTGATTTATATCAGCTTATATATGCTGTCATATCTACTGAAAAATGGTCTGAAGGAATTACTGTATTGATTTCTTGTCTTGTCCAGAAAGAGCAAAGGATGAAACTACAAATTTACAAAGTATACTCAGCTATAAATATATCTGACATCTACCTAAGTCCTGTAAAAGCCGTGAAGATACAGCAAGACTTTGAAATTGATGTCAGCTACAGCATAACTTACAGCAAAACCAGGCAGCATACTCCAAACTAACTCTGTATTTTCCCATGTCAACCTCCTGACAAAAGGTGATAGGATTTGTAAGCATTTATTTTGAAAAGTCCTTATGTTGCTGAGTTTACTGCCTTTTTTCTCTCTCAGAAATAAAAAGACTGACTCTCAAACAGTAGCACGGGCAGCATACCGACAGCAAACAAGCAAGCACACGCACAGACCGAGGCCCTGCAACCAGCACCCGCTGTGCAGTGTGACCCATTTACTGTTCGTTTGCAGCTGGTGATGCTTTGCTTACAAACCTAGGGCTGGCATCAGGAATGGAACCCCTTGGTGTCCCCAGCTGCTGCCCTGGAGGGACAAGGACACGGCAGCTTGCAGCCCTCCTGCTGGTGGGTGCGCTCACTTCTGCCCACCCCACCCAGCAGAGCTGGGATTCTCTGGTTTTGCGCCCTTGTGCAACACTGCTTCAGAGCCTGAAAGCCCACGTGGTGGTCTTGTAGCTCTGCCACAAAGATGAGCCTCACACAAAATAAGAGGGTTCCTGCAGAACACTGAGGGCGATTTTCATCTTTCAAGCTTACAGATGACCCCAAGGACAAGCAGGACCCCGTGTCCACGTGCAGCTCTCACCCATGAGCCAGAGCAAAGAACTGCAAGACCGTAATTTGTCCTGAGGACACAGGCTGCTGATGTGTCTCTTGGCACAGTGCAATGGTCATCAAGCAGGCACTTAGGAAAGAGAGAGCTAAGGAACGCATCCCCAGAACCCACTGAGAGTCATTTAAATAAGAGAAACGTTCTCTTCCTGGACTACTGCACCCTTTCTTTGTCTCTCTGGCATCATGTTAGCAATTCCTCCAAGGAATGCAATAGAGGAGTTCAGCTGTGAAAACCAGCTCCCCGAGTCAATTGGCACACCAGGATGCTCCAGGAACCTTTGCCAGCACCTGCACATTAGTTTTATTTTCTCACAAGTTGGCAAGAGGAGATCTTCCAGTCGTGCCCATGACAGCCACGTAACCTGTTTGTGACTGCTTCTGTTGGTAGGAACTTGCTGAGCAATTTGAGAAATGCATAAAACAAGCAGGGACCTGATCACAGGCGGGGCTGAGCTGTCTCTGGAGAGCTAGAAGAGCTGAGCGGCAGGGAACACCTCGTCATCATCCCAAACTGGGGGCTGAATGTACCCCTCTTCCAATCAGGGATGTGCAGTTCTGCAGTGACTTTTTTCAGAGCCTCAGGCTGGGTTTGCCTGAGTTCCAAGCAGGTGGGGCAACTCTCAGCACTAAACTGTGGATTTACTCCTCCAAAATGTGATCAAGCAGATAATTGAAAAAAAAAAAAAAAAAAACAGTGTTTGTAATATTGTAAAAATTTATAGTTTTAGTTTTGGTATTTTTAGTTAATACTCTCAGAAAAAGAGATAGTTTAACAGGTGTGATATCAGCATAACAGAGAAAACATGCATACAGCTGAAATCTGAAATGTAGGAAGCAGCACAGCAGAAAAAACAATAAAAGGTTGTTCTGGATGAGAAAAGATGGAGGAAGGAAAGATCTTTGTCCATCAGCCATGGCAAGGCTTTTAGGAGGACCGTAGAGAAAGACATCACAGCTCAGCAAGTGGGAGGAAAGGAAGGAGAGGGCCCAGCCTTGGTCCCAGCCGTGCTGTGGTTCCCGCCAGCAGGAATCCAGGCTGTTTGGTCAGGAGCAAAGCTCTGCGTCTGCCTGCAGGAGGACTTGCAGGATGTCTGGGCCAATGCAGCCACCATCAGAAAGACCAGCGTGGTATGTGGTATCTCCGGCATCACTGCCTTGACTTCCCTTGGTGCTGCAAGGGTAGAAATCAGGGTCAGGCCACAGCTTGGCCAAGAGGGGAAGACACTTCAGCAGAAAAGAGAAGCAACCTTTTGTGTTCAAAATCTGCATTTGAATCAGTTTATTAATCCCAAAGTGCATATTAGGAAAACAGAAGTGAGGAGTGGGAAGACATGAGGACTGCAGCGTGCCCAGTACAAAAATAGCACTATTAAACACTTCATTTCTTTTTTGGACTTTTTCCCAATGACTTCAAAATCTCCCTAGGTATATAGAGGGAAAAAAAAAAAAAAAAAAGTTTATACAATTTACTGCTTCTTTACATATTGACCTTCAGGCAACAAGATCATGTGGTGCCCTAGCTGTGGCTGTCCTGTCCTTGGGTCTGGGGGTGCCACACCAGACCCTCTGCCTGTCCTATTTGTGTCCCCAAAACAGGAGCACAAGGGGGGCAAACTAAAGGACAGGAGAAATCCCACTCAGAAATGATCCTAAAGGCATTGTCGGAGAGGGGATTGTGGTGGATTTCAAAGTCAAAACAAAATGGAGTAAGCAGTCTTCCGCTGATCAGAGGTAAAATGCTTACCCAACACTTTTTTCGACACTTTGTCAGCTCAAGCTGGTGTGCAGTTTATGTAAGGAATATATGCAAATTTTCTCCCATGAAGAAAAAAAACACTCTGCCATTAAACATCCATTACTCAACAACCTAAAATTCAGTACCTGATTTTTATAGTCCTACAGATCTTTGTGCTCTCATTATCTCTGTGCTTGCCAAGTGCAAATTAACTTCTATCTGTCTCTCTTACACCTTGCATGCCCTTGTGTTATAAGATGTGGTTGTTTCTTCCCATATAGAAGCATACGCTATTTTTGATGTTACAAACTAGAGCAGGAAAGGACCAAAGTGGCTGGGGCATACACTGACAGCTGGGTGAAGTGAAAGCACAACTTTTGCACAAGAGGCTCTGGAAATATTAATTACTATTGCAAATCATATTGCGTACTGAGATGGCTAATAGCTTCAGCAAGGCAGGGTTTCCTGGGTGTCCTGGCAAAACCCTTTTAATCAGGTTTCCCTGATTAAAGGGACTGGGTGGTAGGCTGAAACACAAACTGATGGCAACAGCGGAAGCGGGAGCCAGCACCCAAATCAGATTTGTGCATAATCATCTCAGGCAGGGCACACCTTTGAAAGATTTTAAAGGTCCACATTTTCCCAAATGGTTGACATGAAATCATAAGTGTATATGGCCATAAAATAGAGCTCATTTAAGTGGCTACCTCATCAATACAGTTAAGCTTGCAGGCTTGGATTGCAGAGGACGGGTAATGGAATGGAGGGTCTTTTATTTATAGACCTGCCCCGGTTCAAACCCAATTCAAGCCATTGTGAGCCAAATGCCGGGCTTTTGGCTGTGTCCTGCACTAACTCAGCCCAGGTCGCGAGCTCCCGGCCCACAGGTGCCACCATAGGCAGGGGCTGGCAGGGAGGGAGCAGGAGGGGACGGGGTGAAACCTTGACCATGCTTCACCTCCCTGAGGTTGTAGCTCAAGGTGCTGTTTGCAAAGTTTAAATAAACACTGAGCTGAGGATGTGGTTTAGCACAGGAACGGGCGGCTGCGGCTACGTCCTCATGTTGGTCTGGCAAGGCTGCGGCCTTGTGCTGAGCAGCCGGAATCCAGGCTCCTGCAGAGGTCAGGGTTCCCCAAAATCACTGTTGCAAGCTGCAAGCAGAGACAAAAGAAAAAGCTAAGTCTGTACTTGTCAAGGAGAGAAAAGAAAAAGGAGAAAGAGTTCAGCTGCTGGTAGTCACGAGCCAAATAATCACAAGGCAAAGCAACGCAGTAAGATGGAGCACTGCGGGGGCTTGGGGCAAGGTGCGACCAGGTGAGCATTGCAGCTTATCTTCAGACTGCACAGGAACTGAGACAGATGAACTGGGATCTAAGGTGAGAGCTCAGGACAGAGCCCAGGATCACCTTTCTAGCCATCAAGTACTTAATGGTAGAAGAGGACTTGGATTCAGAGCAGAGAGACATGAAGAAAGCTGAATCACGTGGGGTGAGACATGACTGGTTCTTCTGCACTCCCACAGACCCCAGAGCACAGACATCCCACACTCTGCAGATACCCCACAGCTGACAGAAGCCTTTCTGCTGGACTGAGGAGGGCTGCAGCAAAAACACTAGCGCAGTTTCGCAAAACATAAATCCCCTGTGCTTCCATCCATTATCCAGCTCTCATCCCCTTCCAAGGTGCCAGGCCTACCCTAAGCTTTTCTAGGATGAAAAAGAAGGCAGGGAACAGCCAGAACAGGGGCAAAGAAAGGTGACCAGACATCCAGACAGCTACATGTCCCTCAGGACAAGTCCTTGGTTTGGACATTGCTGACCAGACTGTCTGGCTGCTGTATATATAGGATGGAGCGGAAGCTTGCAATTACATTCTAGTTATGTGGTTTACATATAGCTGTGCTTTATAAGCTAGCACACATCCAGGCTGAGCAGCTCGGTGGGCTTTTCCAGGGAGTTCTTATCTCCTCTTCGGAAATGAAAACACAGGAAAATTTGCTTTTCCAGGTTAAAGAAACCACAGAAATGTGAAAGACATTTGTATAAATAACATCATACACTGAATTCCATCATTCCTTTTTACTTACGGCTTCAGCTGCATGAAATGAGGTGTGTCTTAATGGAAGAAATGCATCTTTATTAAAAAATAACCCTGAAGCAAATTTACAGCAATTCTCCCTATCAATAAACAAACTAGCTGTATCTCCAGGCTCCCCATTTTGTCACAGCCAGGCACAATGGCCGTGCCATTTGTGGCCAGATGGTTTGGATTACGGTAGCTGTGTTAGAGGACTGGGCTCCATCCCAGCCCTACACGGTCTGGGTAATGCCCACAAGTGCTACCTCTTGCTCTGAGGGCACAAAGGTTACTGCAGAACCCCAGAATGGAGTCTTAACAAAGGCTTTCTCAGTCCATGCCAACCGCAACTGGAATGTTCCTGTTTTCAAAGGATACAGACTTTTCCTAGCAAGGCTGGAAAACCAAACTAACAGTAATCCCACGAAGTGGAAAAGACTTGCAGTTTGAATCAACAGAGAGGTGAGAAGATTGCCTTCACCCCATTAACACCCTGCAGGACTGCAGTTGCATCCATCTCCCAGTGGAAGGAAGCAGCTTTCTCATTATAAGTCAGAATAAATACAAATTACAAGCAGGAGCAGTATGTCAATATTTCTGTACTAAACAGGTTGCACCTTGGCATTACAGACATAGCTACATGACGTGTTGTTTATTATTTGCATGGCTTTACATCACAATTTTTCAATGCTACGCAATGTGTCATAGAGCAATGGCTCCTGCACACTGCGGCTTTTTCCATGAAAACAGTTCAATTAATTTTAACAGAAAAATGAATGGTAACTTCCAGCTGGCTTCAAATAGAAAATCTAGCATGAAAAGTGCTCTTTATTAGACAAAATGTACAGAGAACTTTCTTTGTAAGATGTGAAATGAAATGCAAGCTAAGATGTAGAAAGTGGGTTACCAGATCCTCTGTCAGGACACTCAAGGAGGTAACAGACCAGGCCTCACAACGGGCATAGTCAGCTTGGCCGGACTTTTCAGCAACAACCTGCAATTTAAGCAGAGTGCTACGATTGCCCGGTTTGAGACACATCAGGATGTGTGATCTAGGCTCTTTGAACACGACAGAAGAATTCTCCACGAGCATTTGTCAGCCTATGGACAGTTTATTGACCCCCATATTTTATTGCTTTCTGCCTTAAAGCACTGCACCATCTCGCTGTTCAGGAAGGGACTGCAATGGCAGAACTTGGCCAGGCCCAACCAAATTGAACAGGAAACAGAGAGGTTTTTAATTAATTAATTGATTAATAGAGTTAGTTTTCCCATGCACACTCCTCTGTGTTTCAGTGTGAAGGGCACTTGGTGCTACCCGTAAAGCTGCTTAATTTGGTGGGCACCTTCCCTCATCTCTCACTATGGGGAGAAGAGCAAACCTTGACTTCCAACAAGCACAGAAGATATTATACTAGGAAACAACACTACTAAGGGATTCTGTAATCTGAAACTTGAAGTTAAAGCCTAAATTGCACCTATGAAGTTCATTAGGCTCTCTTGGAAACAAACAAACAAACAAAAAAGAGTTAACAAGTTTAGAAATATTTCAAATCCTCAAGATCTGTGTGACTTGCGCAGGAATAGAAAAGCTAAAGGAAGGACCAGGACACACCTACTCATCGTCAGATGAATGCACAAATGGAAAATAACTGGTGAAATACCTGGAAGGTGGCAAAGTTTGCAGGCTACAAAAGAGCCACATTGATGAATCCAGATAGGCTGGTGCAGATGCTGCTACACCAAAGCAAATGGTTCATCATAATGCCTCATTAGCAATGGTGCCCTCTGCAGTTGTACGTCTTCCACAATCCCACCTCAAAACAGGCCAAGTACAGTCTGCTTCTCCCAGATGCAAAACCCTAAAAACCACTGTGTCCACTGCTGGTCATCACTTCTCCAGACAGGACTTTGGACTTGTCAGATTTCAGCACAAAGGGCTGATGCCAGATATTCTCATCCAAATAGTCTAGAAGAAAATGAAGCTGAAACAGTTTAAAGACTTTTCAAACAACACCTGAACAACAGTCTTCATCTTAGCATCTTCAGAGAAGCTTTTCAACGCATGAAACATCATTGACTTAAATTTTGTCTAATAAAAGCTGAGAACTAAGCCTCCTAGCTCAGGCAGAACTAGAGCAGAAATGCTCTGATCTGACATGAAACACCACAAAGGCTGCACCAGAGTCATATCATAACAGGTGCATGGGCGTTTTCAGGCCTCTGGCAAGAGGAAATGCACTTTGCATACATGATAGCCATGGGGAGCTCGAACTGCAGGAGCTGTGGCTCAGACTTTTGAGATACAGACACTCAGAAGAAACTGGAGCAATTACAGCTCATCCCTTCTGGATGGGAACCAGTGGGTGAGACTTGGAGCGAGAGCACCTGAAAATAAATTGGAAGGAGCAGTCAGTAGCGATGATGGGACGGACATTATGTGCCTTTTCAAAGAGCAATAGGAACATGCACAGCTATGAGAAAGGGAGCTGACGATGCGTTATTAATCAGTCTGTGCTGCTGGAAGATGCGCACAGCAAAGACATCCCAGGGCTGTGAGGAGTGTGCAGGTGGTTTCAGCTTTACCCACCCTGAACACTCCAAAGCTCAGGCATTCAGGATAGTTCTGAACCCAAAAAAAGAGAGCTAGGGAGAACATGGGAATAAGAGGGAGAGAAATTGCGGGCATGTGGTTCACCAAAGTGATTGGAAACAATGAGGGAACAAGCAGCTGAGGACATGGAAGCACAAGAAGGACCTGGACATGGCTTCATGGCATGAGATGTTTTTCCTCCCCAAACCCATCAAACAGGCAAAGTGCCACAGAGGAAGAAGCAGGAGGGAAAGATAACACTTAGATTACTTCCAGCCAGATGTGAATCTCCCCCATCCAATGTGTGAGGTCCAAAATGGCAGCAAAATTAGCAAAAACTCTAACGACCTAGCAGCATCAAAACCAAAGCCTCCACAGCTGTGACCTCCCCACCATCACCCCCATCACGGCTGCCTTGTCCCTAAGGGCACTGGCTTCAGGGATGGCCTCCAGGTAAGTCCCAGCAACAAGCATCCCTGGGCAAACATCAGCACAAGCCTCGCATGCTCGGGATTCCTACGCTGAAGTCTCATAGCTGCAGTTTTCCTCCACCATTAAAGCTACAATGATTTGTGATAAATCACCGCTCCTGACAGGGCTGCTTCTGCTTGCAGGCCACTTTAATACTGCTTAGCTATGCCTAGGTTGTACCAGAGTACAGGGAGATTTCAGCATGTAAAACCCACGATAATTTTTCATCTGAATAACCCCGAGGAACCAGCAAACAGAAACACCGCCAAAGAGAGGCTTAGAGAACTGTTTTAACACAATGTTGGGTGTTTTGCAAGCCGTGCCAACTTCTTTTGCAATAAATCAGTTCCCCAGTACATGCCTCTCGGGAGGTACAAAATCACCTGGCCGTGTGTGGATGCTGTAATCCTTCCTGAGGGTGCCTCACCACCGCGTGTGAGACATGCGGGATGAGATGTGGCTGCCCACCAGCTGCGGGCTCTGCCACTGCAGTTGGCCAGCGCTGACACTGGAGAGGGGCCTCTTCAGAAATGGCAAACAACAGCTTTCATAAAGCTCACGAGAGGGAACAGCTAAAGCCTGGGAAAGGCTCCCAGTCATTTAAAAATGTCTCATGCTAGTCTGCTGTCTCTTGGCTTCATTTTATACCTAGAAAACTCTACTCATTCCTGGAAGAAGAGTTGTCTGTCCTAGAGCAGCACACTGGGAGAATGCAGAAGGAGCAGCCCAGGGAAAATAAACTTAATTAACCATTTAATTTTAGTATTGGCATTTACACAGATCATTGATTACCTGGCTGCACGGACTCTTTCAACACTTCAGAACTGTAAAATTATCCTAATCTGAGATGTTGTTTGCCAGGACCAATGCTATGACAGCTATAGTGCTGACATACAGTGGGCAAGCAGGCCACTCCAGAAAGACCACCACATCATAAATCCAGCCAACACTTTATAGGATCCAAAAGGCGGACAGATGAGGGCCCAGTCCCAGATTCCATTCTCACTGTTGCAATTTATTTTTTTTTTTTTTTAACTGCCCACTGGGACTGTTCACATGAAAACTTACTCACATGGATAAAGATACCATATCAGTTCCATTTCCTCATCTTCCTACGTTTTATCTTCTGACCAAATTGCCTATAAGATTTGGTGTTGTGAAATATTGCTCAACTGAATGATGCTATCTTCTGCGGCTAAGTAGGTGATGCAAAACCCAAACAGAGTTGTGATTTAGCAAGATCTGGCCTTTGCTTTTTGTGGGAACATGTTGTCTTGGGCCATAAATCTCCTTTTGTTGAGGAGAAGTGCTATTTTTAAAACTGTGTATTCTTAAATCCAGACCCAGCGTCACTTAGCTTGTGTCATCCAAAAACCTGGTTTTAGCAGGACAGTTCACATTGTAGTCAGAATACCAAACCAGAGTTTCTAAGAGTGCGGTTTTCCTTTCTGGTGCTTTTCTGATGGCTAAGAAAGGAAACACCTGGCGAGCCCCAGCCTATTTAACCCTGCAGAATTACAAGTGACATTGCAAAAAGGTTTTACAATTGACTACTTCCTTACTTCCCTTCTGAATTTCATGTTACTTGCCATAAATGAGTTAAGAAGTGACAGCAACCCTTTCTTTTAATGTGCTCCTTTGCAATTGAAGAAGATAAAATAATATCCTGAGATTAAGAGGAAGCTTTAGCAGGAAAGAGAGCATGTATGACTGGAGCACTGAAATGCAAATGTAGTGAGACTTACAGCAGAGACATGACTCCAACGTCCTCACTCACCATCTTGCTGGCTTACAATGATTACACCAAAATAATGGTAACTTTTTTTTTTTTTTTAATTTAAAGTTTCCTTTCCATTTGTATCCATACCAAGGAGAACTGTAAAATCTAAATTAATGGGGGAAAAAAAAAATGTTAGACTTCATTCAGACTGAAAATTAGCCTCAAGTGACAATACAACAAAAGGTAGAAATTGTGTGTGGATTTTTTTTTCTTTTTTTTAAATATTGTGTCCTCCAGCACACCTATGACTCCTCAGAGAACCTGTTGTTCCTCTGGTTACCCTCCTCCAGATCCCCACCCCTGCAGCAGCTCCAGACACAACCAGACAGGCACAGCTCTGCTGACAGCACTGTGCCAAGTCACTTTGACACACCTGAACGCCCAGCTGAGCAGCCTTCATAGTGCACAGCAGCATGAAATGGCCAATTTGTCCTCCTTGCCTACACTGCAGCAAGGTGTAAAATCCTCCAGGAAGAAAGCCGCTTTCTCATCTGCTTTTGGGAGCTGGTGGTGAGCCAGCAGAGTACTGTAAAAGTCTTCACGGGGAAGCCCAAGATGAAGCAAGGTGCAACTCAGGAAGAATGATGAACAACCACAAAGCTCAGCACAATTCACACAGGGCAGAACAGTGCCTCTGCTTATCGTGGAATCCGCATGAAGATCCTCTCCCAGCCCCACAATGTCAGCACTGATCCTACACCATGCCAGGGCCACAGATTTCTTCCTTCCATCCGAGATAATTTTCTTAGCGTTTGCAATTCATTCCCTGTGGGAAGATTTCACAGCCCATAAAGGGAATTCTTGTGGATATGTGAAAGATAAGGACTTGCAGAGTGGCCAACCACCACATTGTTGTGGTGGGGAGTCCCAGAGAAGAGCAAAAGAATAGCAGTGATAACGTACTTCTTCCTTCCCTCCCATGTTGGTCTCTGGAAGACTTGGCTCCCTTACATTAGCCCAAGAAAAAGTGTGGCGTGATTTTCAGGCCAGACATGCATATGTGAGATTCATGCTTTAGCCACAAATCAAATTCCAGGCATTAAAGCAAATTAAAATGGTATTTTGTAAGCTTTGAGTCTCCTGTTCAGAAGCCAATATGAATCCCATTGTGGGTGTTACAAGGGATTTTTGCAGAAATTTTTATAAGGAGAAACTCCCATGTGGTTGGAATTACCCAGAGCATGGATTTGTATTTAAAAATGCCCCACAACACAACAGTCATGGGTGTGGTAGAAACAATTGCTTTGTTGCAATAACTGTGATCAAGATTAAAAATCTGCTGCCCTTTTGTAACTGCAGTTGCATGAAATTAACACAAAGTATTTAACCTTTTATGTGGAGATTGTGAGCAAAGAGCAGGCTTGACCTTTTGCAGCACCCTCTATGGGAGGTGTCACAGGGTAGGGTTACAGAGACTTGATTCTTCGATTACAGTGGCCTAGCACTGCTAGAGCATGTTTTTTGGTGGAGTTACTCAGAGATATACTTGCAACACACACCCATTTTGAGGGTATAAATGCATACCTTAATGTTATTTTAGCTAACAAGAAATGGGCAGAACTGCCTCAAATAGCTCTTTCCCTGTAATTATGAGGGAAGAGTTGCTGCATACCATGCAAAGAAAGCCTACCAATGGCAGGAATGGAAAATACGCCTTCTAACTGCAGCAGAGATGCTCAGATCTTCCTCTGCTGAGTATATGCCCCCTCAGGAACAACCCTTGCATGCCAAATGTGCTGTTTCAGACAGGATTACGTGTCATTTCAGCCATTTATCGCACACAAGTCTAGCTGAAAAACCGGAAAACAGGCATTAATACATCAACCAAACAATATAGACAAATGCAATAACTTTGGAGCAGAACTGTTTGAGGTGCTAATTGCAAATAACATTTAATGTCTTGTTATAAAACTTGTGCTTCAGTGATAAGGACAGGACATCAAAATTCAGCAAGGTATTCATTGAAAGTATCCCTTTACGAAGCAGCTGCCACAGCAAGTAAACAATAACACTGATTAATTAAGGACTAATAATGCATTGGTTTTTCTTCAGCTGCCGTAGCCTGAACATTTCACAGGGTTGACAAACACACCATGGACTGGAGCACAGAAAGGTTGGAGTTAGCTTCTGATGCTGCCACTGACCTGGTAATGGATTTTGCATAAATAATTTAAAATCTTGCTGGCTTCTTTCCCTATATAGAAAGTAGAAGTATTGGTTTTTCTTTTGTAAAATGTCTTTGTATCTAAAAGTGAACACACTATCTCAGTAGGTGGTTTATCATCATATCATAGTGGCAGGATCTGCCCCATTTACTTGCTACATGCATTATGCAAAGAAGCAATTACAACCCATATAAAACATCGATCCATGGGTAAAGTACTACAGAACACGTGAGCAGTAAAGAGCAAGCTTCCTTGGAACAGCTGAGCTTTGAGCTTGTGCAGTTTTAGCCTTAAATTTTATAAAAGAGTAATGTCACAGACAGCAGATCAGGCCTTTCCCGTTTACATGGCCATAGGGTTTAGCATTCACACTGCATGTTGAATGTGTGGTTTATCATTACTGGGTAATACACTGTTAAAACTAACAGCCCCAAACATACACGTGCATTTCATTACACCTGTACAAAGATATTCTCCCCACAGCAAGCACAGCTTCCCAGATCTCCAGTAATGCCTACCCTAAAAAGCAATTGGTAGGAGCATTTTCTACATATGTGTCATGGGAAGTGCATTAAAGCCTGGAGTTGCATGTTGTTTCTTTTTACTATGATTACAAAAATCCTTGAAGCATCAGCAGACACAGGCAAGAAGAACCTCAGGCACTGCAATCCTATAACCCACTTGATACAAATTAGTCAGTCCTAATGATAAAGGTCTGATCTGGCTAGTCAAAAAAAGATAAATTGATTTGAAATGGTACAACAGTGATCAGCAAGGCTAATGAGGATTTCTATGCGGGATATCACTAAGCGCAGGAGAAATTTACCATGTGGTGGAAAACAAGGAAAGCAGAGCTCAGACTCGACAGCATAAACCTCCATGGTGGCTGTGGGAGATAAGCCAGAGCAGCAGAGTTCAGGAGTTAATATCACAGAAAAGAGCCAGGGAGCTAAGGCAGAAATATAAGTTCCCTTCCTTCCTTTGAAAATTTAGGTTTTGGTAATGCTGAACCAAGCTGTCAACAAGACGGTGAATTTTCCATCAAGCTTCTCTGCTCCTCCTCTTCTCCACATATGCTCAGCTATTTCAGGGTCAGGCCAGACCCGGGATGCAAGCATAACTTGTGCGACCAGAACATCTGCTACAGGGTATTTCCAGCCCATCCTGACAAAAGAAATATCTGAATCATGTGAGAAAACGGGTTCTCAAAATCTTCAGGCAAAAATTGCAGATAAGCTTAGATAAGCTTTATAGCTACAGCTCAAATAAAAGAGCCAGGTCCTCAGCTGCATTGCCTGGCATCCTTCCACTAAAGAAAACAGAGTGCTGACCTGGCCCCATATCTGGAGGGGTTGCCAACAGGCAAGCTGATGTGAAACACCATTGCTAGAAAGGATGGGGAAAAAATAATTCTATTAGATCGCATAGAGAAAAAATAAATAAATCTGGAGTTTCTCAACCTTGTATGAAACACCAGGTAATTCAAAAGAAACTACTGCCCATGTCTCTGAGAAGTGACCTTCAAGTCCCCTCCCGGCCAAAATCCTCAGCCAGGACCAGAGGAGCTGAACTCCAGCACATCCCACCCTGCCTTGCAACCACGCTCTCTGAAAACATGAGGGAAAAACAGCTTGCACAAATGCAAGAAAATAGGCACTTTCTCTTACGAATAGAGCTCCTTTATCAGAGTGAAATAAATGGCAAGAGCAAAGAACTGACAGCGCTAGCATATGATCTCTTGCATTTGAAGCCAGCATATTCACATGAATTTGCAGTTTGTACGCACGTGGAATTTGCTCTTAGCTGGTACCTGGTTTCTACAGGGCAGAGATGGGGCTTTCTGCTGTATGTTCCCAAAAATTACAGCTTGGGTGACACGGTAGATTCCAGAGCACGCTTAAAGCACTGGTCTTAAGGACTTCTTCTAGCTTACTGAAAATCTTTTCATGGGCACTGGGAGATGAAACGCAGCAAAAAAAGAGCTCAAATTGAAGTGGCCTAAAATTCATCCACATCCTCCTGTGTTTTCTGCCAGGTTTATGTTTTGGTTGGGAATGAGCTGCAGGTAAATTCTAGGTAGGAGGACTAGAGGTCATCTGCATCTGGTCACCAGGGCTCAGCCCTGACAGCTGCACTGGTTGATTCTCCATGGATCTCCAAGGCTCACACAAGATCAGCACTAGAAAAGTACACAGCAGAAGATATTTAGCAGAACAATGTTTTTCTGAACTATTGGTGAATGCAGTGGAAACTAAGCCTGATTTGAGAATATGGAGTGATACTGTCCTTGCAAAAGGGACCAAAGTTATTATTCCACAGGAAATTCTCAAATCTGAGCTGCAACACCTTCTCCATCCTGGGCACAGATGGGGAAAAAGGCAAATTTCTTAAGCTAAAGATTTGGTTATGCAGTTTTGGATTTAATCCTGACTGTTATAAAGCCAGAGCGAGTCACCCCAATGGCTTTCAGGTTTGCCATGCTTCTGTGTTTGAAGTACATTGATGTCAGAGTCAGATGGATTAAGGGCAGAGGGAAAACAAAATACCTTAATTTCTGTCAAAATCCCTTCCAGTCATTTCTTTTCAATCCCAGATAGTTTATCACATTTAAGCAATAGTTTATATTTGGTGTCAACTCTTCACAGATGTTTGTGCCCACATTGCAGCTGTATCCACACCTCATCCTTTTGACATGACCTCTGTTTTTGGTGAAGTCTGCAGCAAAGCAGACCTGGTTCTGAGCAGCTCATGCTGTTAGGCTGATGAAACCAAGAAAAAATGTTGCCTGTGTTTACTGAGGAAACAAAGCTGCTTCCATAAATAAGCAGGAGGCACAAAAGCAAAGCAAAGATGAAATAGCACTCCGAGGGAGGCATTTCAATCATTTTAGAAGGACTTCTGTGCAAAAAGACAACAGGAAAAGAGCTTACTTATCTAAAAAGAGAAAACAGTCATTTTTTGTAAGCTTAATTTCAAATCCTTATAGAGGAAGAAATATTAGAGGCGATCTCAGCTTTCAGCAATGATAAAAAGTCAGCCTCCTTTCCACTGCGAGTGGACTCATTTCTGAGGGAATGATACAAAATAAAACAAAACAGAAAGAGTACACAATATTTGCTGGGCCAAAAACTTGTTTCTGAACGTCCTCACAGCTCTCTGCTGCTGCTTGACAGTAATGTGATGTCCTGAGCAGCACAGGGAGACAAGAGCCTCAGTCACAGTCGCTGCCAGGCGACATATCTCCAGCCAGACCAGGTTAGCAGTGCACCAGTACCTGCATTAACACCACTGGGAACCTACCAGAGGCCTTGGTTACCTCAGCAGTCAGAGGCATCAGGCAGCAACTCAGCTCACCAAGAAGTAAAGGGCTAGAGATTAATCTCAGCCTACATGTCCATCTTTCCTCTTCTTTTGTTAGCCAGGATACAATTTCGCTATTCCAGGAATGAAATTAAACCTAGCATAAGATGGAGGCACAAGTAATCATGCAGATGTTTTCTCACCCTCCCCTGCTGATCTGTGGTTCCATTTCTCCCTCCACCCCCACTAGCACATACCTTTCCATCAGAAGCACCATCCCGACAATAAGCAAGGAGAGTGTCCATTCTGGACATATTCCTGCTGCATTTTGATCAGTGAAATGGGAGTCATGTCACATTTGTCCAAGCTGACTGATGAAAAGGCAAAGTGCTAGATTTTCAGTATCCAGAGCAATGGACACTGAGCAAAACCCTGTCAACACAGCATTACATTGAGCAAGTTCTCAGTTCATGCAGCTGGAGCCTGGAGGCATAGCCATGTTGACACCCAGCCGGAACTCCAGCACCTACCCAGGTTATGGAAACTACCTCCTAAGCCTCCCTCAGGGGGCTTCTGTGATCAACCTCATCACATCTCTGTAGTTAAAGAATTCAATTTCATCAAGGTTATTGTTATAAGCCTCACTTTAATATCATTCGAAAGTGTTCCACTAAAATCTTCAGCCTTTCGGCAAGTCTTGCTCATAACTCCATGTCATTGATTAGTTTAAGCAAGCTGTCCAACGCTGCTTGTTAATGCGGCTGTCTTCTCTCATCTGCTCTCTTTAGGATAGCAAGGAATGCAGCATCCTTTTGCTTGCCAAATCCACTTTAAGCTTATGAAATATTAGTTTCTGTCAGAAATAGGATTTTTGAGTTTCATTGTCTGACAGAAATATGAGGTGCAGCATACCTAGAAGAGATGCATTTAGCCTGAAAATTCAGACCTCACCTCTCTTTCTGCAGGTTTTGGAAGGAGAATTTTGGCTGAGCCCAGTGAAATTCAGCTCCCCAGATCTGGCTTCCAAAATTCAAGGCTTTCAGGATCCAAAAGCCTTGATGGCACTTTTGAGCCTCCAAGAAGCAAGGCTCCCTGGTGACTCTCCAAGGCCTGGACAATGAGTCTGGGCTGCATACGCAGTGGGCCTCTATTTCCTATAGAGCCCATCCTGCCTAAAGCCATCAGAACCAGGCCCAAAAGCAAAGGGAGCAAGAGAAATACCAAGTCCTCAGGCAGCTGCTGGGGAAGGCCACTGCCCACACCTACTGTCATTAGCCAGATGCATCACAGCTGGCCCCATCTCTGCCTGGCTCCCAATGGCAGCACATTTATTACTCTCCCAGGCCCCATCCACTTACCATTATTGCAACAAAACACAATGTAATCACATTTACATAGGATTTTCAGCCATCGGTAAAAAATGTTCAATTTTCAGTCACAGTTACTGGCTCCCTCCCAGTTTCATCCCAGGCTCCAGGCCATAGCACTGGCACATCCTGCCCTTTGTCTATAGCTATTCACAAAAAAACTTCAAAGAAATCCCTCATAAAAGCTCCTCCTGACCATCCTGCCCTGCTGTTGCTCTCCCAGGGTGGTGCAGGATAACAGCAATTGAAGGCTTGCTTCCTTTGTAGTCTATTGCCCATCACCAGGACACCATTAATCACCAGCTTAGGTACTGTGAGCCACTGGACTAGCACAACAGCAAGGACTGGGGATTTGTGGCTCAATCAGAGTTACAAATACTGCAGAAGAAATAATGGCACCTCCAGGATAATCACAGGCTTTTTCCAGACCCTGAAAGCTTTTATAGACTTCTTTCCTCAAAACGATGTAATGAATGACAGTGCACAGCTAGGCTAATAGTTGGAAAAAAAAAATCCAATACCTGCTAATGTCCTGAGTTAAGGACAGGGGAAAAGGTCTCACAAGCTTTATGCTCTGAGATATGACTTGGATTCCACACATTGCTGTTGGTATTCTTTCCTTTCCCTCTGCATATGTATTCCTCATCAGGAAGACCAAAACAAGATTTTTATACCCTAATGATTAAGAAACATAATGCAGTGAACCAGTTCTGAGGCCCTTCATGTTCAACCATCTCTATTTACAGCCCGTGAGATAAGAAACACTTGTCCATGGTTCTCCTAGCTGTGCCCTCAATGCTCATTATTTCGCAACCCAATATTTCCAAGCCAGAAGAGTTTCCCCTCTCAGGCTACCATAGAGAAAGACACATCTGTGCTGAGGATGTGGTTACCTTGGTGTGAGTGCTCAGCAACCAAGACCCTGACTCACCCCCTCTGCCCAGGCTCTCTAGGAGGTGCTGCCAGGGGTGGCCATGGCTCCATCTCACCTTCCTTTCCTTCACAGAGGCAAACGCTCAGGCTGCACAGAGGTAGATCAGCTTTGCTCTCTGTTCTCTCCAGTGGTGAATGAACTCCTCCTCAAACAGCCCTGTAAATTTGCTGACCTTTTTATATACTGCCCTAATCGATCTCACATCCACTAAACCCTTCAGAAGATCAAGAACTAAGATTTTATTTTCTCAGGAAATGGTATCACATATCGTAATGAAAATGCTGTGGTTTGTTGTTTTACGCTGCTGGAAATACCAAGATCAAAGAATTAACACAAGATGCAAGATTAGATCTGGCTTTGTAAGCATGCGAGGCAGTGTTTGTCTTTGATATGCAAACAAAGGATCATCAAGTAAATTTGATAACATCAAGCTAGTAAGAACCCTCAAATACAAGCTAAGCAATCTCGAGGTAGCTTGAAACAAAAATTTTGATAAAGCAACATAAAAAAAACACTTCCAAATCTCTAAGTCAGGATTTATTTCAAACACAGATCAGTAAGTCTCAGCAAGTTTCAGTATTTTGTCTCCAGACACCTTACTTAAGGAAAATGTGGAAGCAGGATCTAATGAGATCATCATACCAGCAACAAGTCTTACAGATGCAGAGCTATTAATATTTGGGGATGAAAAGCAATCATCTCCATTATCTTCATCCTAAAAGGATGAAATTTGAGGCAAGATTTTGAGGTAGTCTAGATGTCATATGTCAGTTTGGCTTTTTTTAAACTACCATAATTTTAGAAGGGATCAGCACAATGCCATGAGTTCAGATTATCTAAATACCAAAAAAAAAAAAAACCCACAAGATTATTGTATTAAAAAAAAGAAAATGTTACTACTGATCAATGCATGCAGTGCTGTAAGGAGAAGTCTCTGCCTCAGTTTATCAGTGAATGAAAGACATTCACAAAGACTAGTGGTTTAAAGAGGCAATGGTGGTATCTCATACCCAGCTCAAAGAAGGCTTTTTTCAGGGCAGACACAACAAATCAGAAGAGTTTTTGATCAAGTCTCTGAAATAAAAGAAGTGTTCAGACTACTGCAGCCGCACAAGCTGCCATGCAGATGAGGCTGTAATCTATGGAGTAGTTTTTAAAAGACACAAATGAGCTTTTATTGTTTCAGAAGAGAGACGCAGAGAAAAGGGAGACTGTCACCACAGCGTGGTAAGTCATTCTGCTCCTAGCTTTCTTATGCAAAAGCTGCCAGAGCTCAGCTGATAATTGGTGTTGAATCTGTACCTGCCTCTGCAGCCAGACCCTGCTCAAAGCTGAGCAGAAAGGCTGAGTTCATCCCAGGCCAGCAGCAACAAAAGGCACAAGTATTCACCCAGCTCAATGCAGTGAGAGGCTGGGCTGTTACAAACTTCAAGGGCAAGCAGCAGCAGAGCACAAATATAGAAATATATTCTCTAACTCTCCCCTCCTGGCACTGCAGGAACCATCAAGTGCTGTTTTCCCTGGGAAGACTGAGGCAGCAGTTTATCTTGCCTTTTTAATGCAGCTCTTTATTGCACACAGTACTTAGGAGTCTCCATTGCTCCTACTGCACAGCTGGAGAAACTGAGGCACAAATACCTGTTGTGAACAGCCCATGGGCAGTCAAAACCCTGTGCACTGTGCCAGCGTCTTTGCAAGGAGCTTTAGAAAAATAGCAGCAGCACGACCCAGGCAGATAACTCAGAGTCAGCTACAGCCAAATATACATGCACACCAACTGCAGTACATTATGGAGAAGGCTACACCCCCCCCTTAATGCCCATATCATCACTGGTCCAGAATTAATGTCTGTGCCAACAGCATTAACGACCCTCACTTTGATATCTCACAGGGAAGAGGCAGGCATGCTTCAGAACCACTGAAGCCCTGCAGTCCCTTATTACAGCACACTCTTCTTAAGCCCAGGAAAAACTGTGATAATCAATATTGATTGATCTCTGCATTTAGCCCCGCAGCTGCTTCTAAATCACAAAAAGCACTTCATCAGATAATGCATCTTTTTAAATTTACCAAAGAGGTAGTTACGCGTAGGCTTCGGGGGCTAGATATGCAAGAGTGCACTGATGACTCCTAGAATAGATGGGAATAATTAAATGCCTAAAAACACAGCTCAGGCTGGAGCGCTGACACAGATTCCACTTCGCTGGCTAAACAGCATGCCAAAGAGCATGGATTAGATGCCTCCCAGTAGCCAGGATTCCTGCCTGCCCCACCATCCACAGCTGTGAACCAGCTCCTGGCTTGGGTGCAGAAGCAAGGTGGGGCCTCTGGAAGAAGGATTTCACCCACCCACGTGGTGCTCAGCAGACCTAGAGCTTGGCTGTAGTAACTTTGGTGCAATGTAGAGCTTAGCCATAGGAGTGAGGGCAACCCACAGGTTGACAGGAATTAATGCCAGCAGGATCTACTGTTATTTCTTTGCAGGCACCTGACTGCAGCTGTTAGAGACACCTTAAAAAAAAAAAATCTAAGACTCTCCAGTCACGCACAGACTGCACTGCACTTCATTAGCAGAATTATTTCTATTGATTTCCATTGTGGTCCAGCCACAGAAAATTATCCAGCTTTTGAAAGTGATGGGAAGGCTTTATCCATACAGTCTGCAAATAATTGTCAGGCTACACGTGGAAGTGAGAAGAAAATCCAAAATACATGGATACTTTCAGCAGTATTATCCTCAATTTTGTCGTATTGAATCAAGCTGATGGTCACTTACACTGAAAAGAAGAACTCAGATTTGTAGTACCCATGTGTAATTTGGAGTCACGAGAAAATATTAAATCATTTCTCAGAAAAAGTAATCTTCCTGACTAACACCCACACAAGACCGTACTTAAACTGTACTTTATTAGCAAAATCTAAGATGGGCTGGCACTCTTGAAGAAAAAAAAAAAAAAAAAAAAGCCCACCTCTTTCCCCTTGGCAGTTGCTTTTATACTTGACTGTAACCTGAGAATGACAAATAGCACTTACTCCATCAGCAGAACAAGTATTTTCCCTGGTAGCCAATGAAGCTGCCTACCCTCCCCAAGTCCACGTCAATACATCTTCACTGAAGGCTGGGGAGCCTGCAAATTCACAGTGCTGGGATCTGCACTTTCAAGGGCATCATTTTGACACCATATAAATATTACATGCTTTTCTTTCACTTTGCAGTTCAGAACCGATTCATTCTAGAGGAGTTTCAGGGCTGAGTATAACATACTTCATCTCTGGTTGGCACTTGTCTCTGAGTAACACACCAAGCACCCCTACACTTAGTGATGAAGCTGCTAAGAAAATGGTAACACATCTTTTCCTTGCTCAACACCACAATCCTGCTTGGGATTTAATTGACAGACATGGACTGTTCCAACACAGTTTCACCAATTCCTTGCCCTCTTCAAGCAGGCTTAGCTTTGTTTTCACCAGCAATTGCTTGAACTAGAAGCTGGTGCAGTCAGAACAGAGGCACATGAATACCTCCCTGGGCAATGCTGTGTCTGGCTGGGAGGGCGTACAAAGCCCACTGCCTGCAGCAGGACAGCAGATACCCAGCTGCATGCTGGCTGTGAAGGCTGACTGCAGGTATTGGTCCAGCACCCGAAGAACGCAGTTTTGGTGGCTGAGCCTGAGATAAAGATGACCTTTTGCCATGGAGGCTCAGGGTCTGTGGTTTCAAGTCTCCAGCCTTGCTCAGGGCAGAGCAGGGTGTGCTGAGAGCTGACCAAGTTATAAGCCCCAGGAGAGGGGGAAGCCTGCTGTGGAAAGAGGGCAGAACAGCCACAGTGCTGCCGCAGAGCAGATGGAGCCACCCTGCCAGTGCTGCTTATTCTTCATGCTAATTTTATACTTCTGTGCAGTGTGGAAGGATTAGAGACCAAATTACTGACTGTTTTTCAACCTGACTAGTGAGGCATGCCTGGCTTGCCTGGTTAAAAGTCCTGGCTGCACTGGGGTAGGGGGCCATCAGAGCTGGCCACAGCATCTGAGACATCCATCAGGCAGGACACCATGGACATCCCAGAGCTTCCCATGCTACCCGCAGTCCTGCGGACTTCAAAGTTCATATGAGCTTCAGCACCGGCAAGTCTGTACACATAGTTGGTGCTGGGCTGAGATGTCTGGGCTTGACGAAAACGTAGATACTCCAAAGCAAAGGTCATCTACTGCAGGTCTCTGACAGAATGGGATATTCTGATATTTCTAAGTAACTCATTCTAAATTTGAAACTTGTTCAACTCATCAGCCTAAGTGGCTTCAAAAAAGTATCACTATTCCTAACATAAAGCAGAAATTAGTTTATTCTATAAGAATGTGAATTTCATGAATACCAGCAAGATGCCAGTGGAAAGACAACATTGCAAGATAACGAATTATTCCTCTAATACGGTTTACTACCCCTCCTTTCTCTTCTCATTTCAAGTGCTTAAGTGAGATTAGACTTCACCCCTTTTAAACACAATATACATCCTGTAAAATCATCTCAGAGCTCAGGTGGTATCACCCAGGGTAATCACCTCCTGTTGGAAGGTGGTTTTGGCCAAGTGCTTGAATTTCTCCACCATGTGTCCCTATTTCCTACTCATCCAGATTTTAAGGATTCCTGTTCTGGTTTTTTAAGATTTATTCTGAATGAATTTATTCTAATTCTTATTTGCTCATCAAAATAATTTAATTTTAGGTTTATTTCACTCACTAGATTCCCTAAAATTTCATACTGCATGGACAAAATTATAGTTTATTTCCTCCAGTCCTTGCCTCCTTGTTTTCTCAGATTATTTCCTCCAAACCGCCAGAAATCCCCCAACGCTGGAGTCGGGGGAATGCTAACAAGCAAGTTAACACAAATGGCAAAACGGACCTAGGGTAGGAATGGGTTATGCAAACCCTACCCATGTGCCATCTACAGAATATTTTAGTGCACAGAACTTGCAGTTCAGTTCGTAGTGACTGAGCTACCTTCAGTCAGAAATAGAACTCACTAGAAATAAAAGCAGAAACTGTTCTAATAACTTCCTACAAATGCTACACAATTTTCATGTCACTTACAGTCGTACAACTTGAGCAAGAGCTCTTTCACAAGGGAGTCTGGCTCTGAACTTCCTCTTAAGGGCGATGAAATATCTTTGTCCCCTCCAGAGCTCAGCCCTTATAAGGAGTAATCTTCATCTTCTATTCCTACCTCTTTTCACCCCTGCGCCTTTCCCAAGGGGTTCTGAAACAACTTCCTTTCTTCGCTTGGAATATCTCCCCAGACTTTCACAGGTCAGAGGTTTCTGGCATCTGCTCTAGTCATCTTCCTCTGCTTGGCAGGAAAACCCCTCTCCCAGGGGAGCACTTGGCCTGGGGACGCATCCCTGCATCCCAGCTGCTCGCAGGGCTGGCTGTCCTCAGGCACCTCCAAGGAGAGGACACAGTAACACACAGTAACACCAAGAACCATGAGCCTGCTCTTTCAGATGTCTTTTCTTCCCCTTTATCAAGCAAGAAGGAAGAGAGTGCCAACAAATCCCTACTGGTGGAATGAGTTTCCTCCTCTGTTTTCAGTTATGATAGAAACTCTACACATGCTCTACACAAAGGTCAGCCTGTTTTTAAAAGGCTAAAGAGTCAGCTGTCGTTTTTAAGGCATTAGATGAGGTGTGAATTGAAGAAGTTCATCTACAGATGCATGTTCATGTCCCTGTTCTATTGCTGTATATAATATAGAGGTCATAACCTGCAGATTTTTTTTCACCAGAGTTTGGCTTTGTTCTCTCCTAAGGGATCAATAAAATACCCCAGATTTCCCTTCTATTGCAACTTTATCATTGAGTGCATCTTACCTAGGCAGTAATCTTCTGGCACTAAATATTGAATTGCTTTTAAAAGAATAAATAGCTCATGCACCATGAGCAAAACAATCACTAATTGAAATGCAATACAAGAAAAAAATAGCAGAACTTCCATTAGATTACCACAAAACAGCTTCCATCGTCAAGACTTCACATGAGATTGCTCTTCCCTCTCCACCCCAACAAGCTAGAACAAGAACATACTGTCTTATAGTGGGGATTAATTTTGGGATCACTACTACAGGACTTCAAGCCAAGCTCTCATGGATGTCTGCTCAGAACACAGAGCCAGGCAAGCACAAGGCAGGGTTGTTGTGTTCAAGATGACCGGTTTTCTAGCAGGTCTGCCTTGCAATGGAGGTCTCACATCTCTAACTACAACGGAGAACACTGCAGGAACACCTTGGTGGTAGTAGCTTACTCCCTTTCCTAGCTTGGCAAGGAGTTTTGACATCAGGCAGCCAGAGAAAAGGGAAAAAGGAGTGCCACAGAGTAAGCCTCCTACAGAAGCAGAAGTTTGCTTTAATTCCATTCCCAAAGATGACTCACATTCTTCAACAGAACTTGAAAGTCAAGGTTCTACCCTTTAAAGTTTTCATCTTCTCACAGCATTGGCCTCATAGCAATTTTCCATGTAAACAGGAAAGTTTTAATTACATAATGGGTACTTCTACTGTTTTCGTAAGAGTTCCTTTGATCAGATGCAATATTTAAAGAAAGCTACTCCTTATTCAAATACCAGATTATTGAGTAACAAGGAACATCCTTCAAAATAAGTGAAGTAATATGCAGAATATGCTATGCGAGTGCTGTAGTCCACAGCTTCAGGTAATGCCTGGCATACTCTATTGACCCTGGACAAGTTTGAAAAGGTAAGCAAACCCAGACAACATACCCGTACAAAGCTGCAGTATAAGCTTTAGCCATAACTGATCTGAGGCAGTGATACTCCAGTAACAGCAACACCAAAACCATTACATGTAGGGTGGGGTGTTAAATATATCCACAAGGTTAATGTATGATGGGAAAAGGAGGTGGAGACTTTCTTAGGAAACTTCCCACCATCTGCACCTGTGTGTGCTTTGTAAAGGAATGGCAGAGCTGTGTCAGTTGTGTTAGGGCTCTGAGTTGCAGGGCTTTTTCTCCCTAGTGCTTTCTTCTTGTATTTCTTATGGTAAGATTAGCGGGGAAAAAAATACCTTATATTAGGGTATAAATGCCTGCAATAGTATTGGTCACTCTTTCTTATTCTTTATTTTAGCTCTTATTGTGTAAGGGCAAGAGGATGTTCTTGATAATTAGTAGCTGTTTCCTTCTTTTTTTTTTTTTTTTTGGAAACTGTATTTCTTCTCTATTTTTTTCTTCATCAAAGAATGGCATAGATGTGGTATACTTTTTCCATGATGATTGGCTACGATAGCTAATAATTTAACTCCTATTCTGAGCTAGATCAGATATATGTGTACATACATACATTTCTCAAATGTGGTCAGAACTTCCTCTACTATAATATTTATCTTGGGGAAGGGCTTTTTTGAGAGTTCTTGTGCAAAGCTGCTAGATCACCCTTATGCAGCTGCCTTTTAGTTTAGGCTAATCAGTTCTTGTGCCTACTTGTAACTCTTGCATATCAGGTATGTACCTGTGAGACAGACAGGACCAAGTGATGCTTATAGGGGTCTCTAAAAAGCTGTTGACAAACTCATTTATGGAAAAACTTCTGTAAAAGTGAGGCAATACAGGGTACAGGTTAATGAGCTGTCATGGCCCAAGAGACATAGAAGCAAAAGGAAAATTGATTACACTTTCTTCTCCTGAAAACTGGCAGAGATGCGCAGCCTGCTGAGACCGCACACCGACACTGTGCGTGATTCCAAGAGGAGGGAGATGTCCATACTTATGAAGAACATTCAGTGAGGTAGAATACAGTTAGAGAAGATTGGGGGAGCTGGTAGACTGACAAAATGAAATTCAGTGGAGAGTTCAAGGTAATTCTACCTGATGAGAACAGCACGAATATTTGGGGCATGTTACTGGCTGTTCCGTTCTGCAGGAAACGCATGCTGATGTTGCTGTAGGCAGATTGGTGAAGGTCCTTAGTGTACAGCAGCACAGAAACAAAAGGGTGCCATACCTTTAAATGAAATATTTTCCAGCCTGACCTGGTGTATTGTTTATTTCTGAGCTTCCCAGCTCAAAACTCCTGTTAAGGACATGAAGAGCCTTTGGTTCATTAGGGTAAGGTGTGGCGAGCAAGCTTCAGCTCTTTTGCTGATGAGGCTGCTGAGGCTGTCAGGCTTCTCTCCCGTCAATGAACTGCTGCCATCAGTCAGGGGCTCTCCCTTAGTAAGTCCTCACCATGGAGATTTGCAGTGTAGGGATTGAGAGGAGATTCTTGACACTTGCTTCGTTCTCCTTCATAAAAAGTAGGACTGTAATAAAAATTTGACACCTTCTTAATGCAGCAGCTCACATTGGAAAATCTCACAACTCAGTCTGGCTGCAGCCCAACACTTCTTGCTAGTATAGGCTGGGGCGTGTGGCTTCAATCTTAACTAAAATGTAAAAGGCCCCATAGGTGTACTATTGCACAGTCAACACTGTGTGGTTTTCATGGCTCCGTAAATGCCCCAAGTGTGTCAGAATGTCAAATCATGGCTGATTTGGACTGTATCTGCAGTTCACTTTACTCTTCTTGACTACCACTAGATACAGATTAAACAGCTGATAATGTCAATGTTAAAAATACTCAGGACTTAGTACACAGCGTCAAAAACTAAGCTTATTCATGAAACCCAGCGACAACACTTAAAAGGTGCAGAAGATATCAGAGTCACGAAAAACACCTGCTCCAGAACTGCACACACAAAGGAAATAGATATTCCTAGCACCTTTCCTTAAGCACACATGGCTCTGTTCCTATGTCTGTTGTGAAGCATTTATTTTACTTATGCCTTGTCATTGCTTTTACCACATTTTCCTACAGGGTTTACTTGTGTTAGTTAACAATACAAGGTGATAATGTTAAACATCAGCAGAGCTATCTTCATCTTACTGGTGTCAAACGGATGCTGCAGCCTGTAGACTAGCACACAGTAAATAAAAGCAATAGATTATTCTTTTTTTTTTTAGCAATAGCTCTCACAGCTATACCTGCAGCTTCACTGCAAGCATGCCTGGAGTATAACACACTGAGTCAATCTCCCATTTTCATCCTGTTGCTGCACTGGAGGTATCTGTGAAAAATTTTGTTTAAAAATTGTTTGTACATTTATACATAACACCTACTGCTTTAGCAAAATCCTGTTCTCTGTTCAGTCATGTTGCTTTTCAAGAGAATTTTTGTGTTAATGAAACATTTAAGAACACAGTTCAAGCAGGGCAGCTGGAGGGATGAGTATTGTTTTTCTCATGGTTATGTTTGCACTGAATCAACTGTGTTATTAGTAGCAAGCTGGTGTAGGTATGGTGACAGTTTGGTTCATTTAATGTAGAATGCTTACAAAGTTCTTAAAAAAAAAAAAAAAAGACATAATTGAGGCCTTTACACTGTCTGGATGACTTGTTGCTAGACAGCATAACCTCTCCTTATCACAGGTAGCTTTTGCAGCCCGCAGGTGTCACTTGTTAATGAGGCAGAGGAGAGGGCAGCTGGCACACCTGCCCATGCATCGCACCTCTCTGGGTGATGTGGTGAAAGGCCAGCTCCTGGAAGTCTCAGTTGTACGCCACCAACAGCAACGTTTAGCCACTTCTCCATCCTCAGTTTAGTCATGAGATTTTCTCTCTCGCGCGTCACAGTGTGCTAATTAGGGTGAGTAATGCATGGCCTCTATAAGCTGTACCAATAACTTCTCTACACATACAATTTCTTCTTGCCTTCTTTATCATGTACGGAAATGAATCATTAATTTTCACTAGCAGCTGTCTCAACAAGTTAACAACATCATGAATACTATAAACAGCAATTTTCTTTTCAGTAGCCAGGCTCTGAATACCAATTTTTAATCAGTATAATTGATAAAATGCCACTGTAGTTGTCAGCAGAAAAATGCGTCACAAATCTAGCTGTGAGTATATAGTTTAATAAAATACAGTGATGAAGAATAGTGAGCAAATCAGTAGGGGATATGAGCTGAGTTGTGGTCATTGCAATGTAATTGCTTTTTATGTAACAGAATTTTTTTTTTTTTTTTTTACTGATTTCTGGAGGATATGAACTAACTTTCTGCTGTTGCTTATAAAATCTAACTTCATATGTTAAGGCCTGGCTACAGCTTGTTGTGATGTGGATTTCATTACCCCAAGGAAATAAAACCATTTAATCTCATCTAGACAACAGCTTTTATTAGAAGACTTTTCAGGAATAGAATCTAGAGCCAACTCAGTTCACGAGCGTTACACTGATCGTTTTATGAAGGGATCCAACCAGACGTGTTGTACTGCTGCACAGGACAGCCCTCCATAAAAGTGTTAGCTTTCCAAACTTCTTCCATCTGCCAGTGAACTGTCTTTGCTTCCTGCTTTGATTATTCCTATATTATTTTTGCTATCCAATGAATGCTCAAATGTTATTCTCACTGTTTTTGCATGTAAAGTATCGGTGGAACACCTTTTGCATTTACGTGGTCTGAAGGACAGACATCTTCAGCTGCCTAATCACACTCCCCAGGGCATCTCTTAGAGCCAGCTGGCGTGGAGACGCAGCACGGCGTCTCTTCTTGCCTTTTCCCTAAAGGAGGTGTTTCTTTCGCGCTAACAGTCCTAAACACCAGTAAGGTGAGGAGTTCCAACTCTTTCCATGCATTAAAATAAACCATTTTAGTGTTAGTGTGACAGTTTAGCTGGATCTGTTCCATTATAACAATGTGCAATGTGAAATTCAGGGGAACTAACATTAGTAGACAATTTTGCAGTTTTCTCTGTAACATGACTTCTCTGATGCCATTTCAATTTTTCAATATATTCCAAATGCTGAACATATGATCTACCAAAACATAAGCAATAAGTGAGTAATTTTTGGTACAAATCAGGAAAGTTTAGATCCATACAGCTCTACAGGCATTTACATATGGCTGCATCCTTCTGGTTTTGGTGTTAAATAGTGGTCTCACAAAACAGGCTACAGAGTGAACTTGTAAAGTAGACCGGGGTCCTGAGTTTCAGAAACATTTAAGGAGAAAGAATTTCTTAATGGCCACAGCATTCTTTGTGTGAAAATTTTAAAAATGAGAAGGAAGTCCTGCTTTCATTTAGCTCATGAAGCTCCTAAGGCCCTTAATGGAGTTGGCTTGCTTTCCTGCTTTTATTATTGTATTGTATTGTATTGTATTTTATCGTATTTTATCGTATTTTATTTTTATGTTGAATGTCTTTTTTGTACAAGTCAAGAATTTTCTCCAGACTGGAAGCAATATGAAAGATTTTACTCTCACCAAGAGCAAAACTGTGGTTCAGTCTCCCAGATGCATTGGTGGGAGTAATGAAACTGAAGAGTTTTGAGGTAGTTTGATAAGCATATAGACAAGAAATGATAGAGGAGGAGTAAGAGTTCAATGCTTCTTCCCATGAAAAGTCTGTGCATGTCTGAACTGGTAATAAATACCTAATTTATTTGTTGACAATGCATGTACCATACTTCTATTGTACTAATCTGCTGCTTCAGGGCTTCTCTGGGTTACTCATAGAAAGCAGGATGCTGATGCTCCTTTTGCTGTCTGAGTCTCCAGGTGGCTCGCTGATGTTGTACTCGGGGTCAAACTGCCCACCAGATTGCACACCCGTCACTGGGAGCCCCTTCCCTGCCCTGAGCTTTGCACAGTTGCGTTCAGCTGCAGAGGAGCAGTGTATCTGACAGCCCTCAAAGGTTTAGTAAATGCTTGTTCTGCTTTGTGTTAGTGTTCCCTTTGTGCATGTACTGTAATTGTTAAGCTTTACAAGTTCTTGGCGCTCTCCAGAGAGTAGAGTCTCTGTTGGTAATTCTTCAGTGAAGCACAAAAATGTCTGTTTAAAGATCTATTATAAGCCAGACTGCGTGTTTGTCCATTTTCACTTTACTGGCCAACAGTGTGTAATAATACTTCAAGATGAAGGACGTTAACTTTACAGATATGCACAACTTGCAGCCCTAAAGACATTAGTCATGCTCTTTGCTGCGTAAAGTTTCCTTTATGCAAAATCTAAAGTGAAAATTACAAAATGAGAGGGGGTTTCTTTGCTCACTTTGAAGCTACCAAGTGCAAAATATTTCAAAGGGGACTAAAACTCTTCAGCAGAAGGGTTTTGTTCCATACCTGTGGGGAAGTGTAGATGACAAAAACAAGATGCTTGCATTGTAAAGGCAATGCAGTGAAATTCTGTTGAATAAAGGGAGAAATGACAAAATGTGGAAAAGCAGAGTCTTCAAAGTAGGCTCAGAGACTGTTCAATATAAAATAGTAGCATAAAAAAAAAAAAGAAAATATGAATGTATGATGAGATGCAAAAAAGTAACAAGGAGTAATAAGAGGTAGATAGCAGAGAAGGGCTGGAATGGTTTATGAATGCAATTAAAGATTCCAAACAAATTACAAGGGAAGTAATGATATAGAATGAAACATGATTTCACCAGGTGATGAGCAATTGGAAATGTTTCCAATATACAAAGAGTAAGAAGACAGGGAAGGGGACTGTGGGCTTTCTAAAGCAAAGACAATAATTTAAAGACAATAGATGCAGCCTCTGCAAGAAAAAAAATTAAACGAGTTCCCTGCTTTCAATTTTCACAACGGATATGGAACAGATGCCAAGAGCAGATGTACAGTTTCCAATAGAAGAAAGAGAAACATGCAGAAAATCATTGCTGTGATAGCTGATCAAGAAATAAAACTATCTCAGCGGTGAGAAAAAGGTAAAATCAAACAAAGATCCACCTCAGAAGAAATCAAAAGAGGAAATATGAGCTTGGGTCACAAATGTTAGAACAGGAAAGCAAAGGTAGAAGGGGATATTGAATAGGGATAGTAAAGTTAATGTCCCCAGATCCTCATAATTGAAATCAGAAAGAAAGTAATAACACAGAGTTTGATTTTGTGGTTTACTTCTAAAGGTCTTGAGGTGCTATGATAATACAAGCATCCATTTGAAGAGCGAGGAAAATAAGAATTTGGTCTTATTTCCTCTGAAACCTCCATTTTGTGACTCAACTTTCTGGATAGCATCTTCCCTGTAGTCTTCTACATGCAGATCAAATGCATCGTAAAATGTCTTTTTTCCATTTTGTCACACTCCAGCCATTCAACGTTATGTCTTCATGATTAAGAAGGACATTTTTCCCTAGTGCTTTTGTGCTTCGTAGGATTTGTAACAATAAATATGAGCTGGTAGCTGAGAGGAATTCTAATTTGAAAAGTGACCATCATAACCGTAAAGCATCGTGAACTAAAATTAAACTTGAGGTTTGGGCTCATTTCCAACAGCAGGATCCTATTACTGGCGATGAAAAGAAGGAAGCAGAGTAAATCAGAACAAAGTGATCCAAACAGCTAGAGAGCCAAGGCTCTACAAAACCTTATAGATTAGCTGGGGACAGTTTTAACGTTTTGATTTGGAGCACTGAGCTAATAAGAACACTGAAGCAAAGTTTCTGTAAAAATGCTTTTCTGACAGAAAATACTCAAGCTATATAGACTGCGCACTTCAGCACTGCCTGGCTTAACTTTGATGGATTGGTTTGAATTTCTTTGGAAAGCAAGCAAAATACTTCAAGTACTTAAAGTTCATAAGTTATCAAGTGAAAAATAAAGTGCACCATGATACTTACTGAAAAAAAGAAAAAAAAAGTCAACTGCATGTAAAATGCCACCTGAAATGATCTAATGACAGAAAATGTCAGTGGCACCATTATTTATTCAAAATGTGAGAAGAAATCAAAAGGAGCCTCTTGGGGCAGACAACCTTCAGCTATAAGCTGGAAAGGATGGAGAAGGCGCTACTTGAATTTCTAGGACAGGTGATAGGTTAGCCCACACCCTGTGCTGAAACATTTTGTAAACAGGTTTTGAAAGAAAGTTGAGAGGGAGTAAAAATAAGATTTAAGAGGGAGGGAGAGTTTCATCAAAGTAAGCACTGTGTGGGAAGTAGTCGTGTTGGTCTGTTTGCTCAAAGCGCAATAACTCCCTATCATTTCCTGCACTTTATTAATAACTACTCTTCTGTTTAAAAATATTTTAATCCCTTTCATAGTTGAGGATGACTCACCAGCTCCTTTTTTCCTTGTTAAAGATGATGTCTTCCAGTCTCAGCCACCAGAACAGTGTCCCCAGATAGAAAAACGATGCTAAACCAACAATGTTCTCCCAGATCCACCAGCATAATTATTCTCAGGAATTATAACAGGCATCTGTGGTTATGATAAAGAAGGCAGAAACCAATGGCTGATACAAATTAATCTGTCAGAAGAAATAGGGTTCCTGCTGCATCGGAAGGAATTTCACAGCCCAGGAATTGCACTGTTTGGCCTGTTATTTCTCTCAGCATTAATGAATAAACAATCTTAGGGAGACATCATGCTTTTTCCAGCAGGCTTGTGGGTAGGGTATGGAGAGATCCCCATAGCCAAGGAGCAGGAACCATGCGAGGGGACAGGACATCCAGGCTTCGAGTAGATCAGTGCTTCTGCCTTGGTCCCTGCCAGCTGGACGAAGGGTTAAGTGCTTGCATTGCCCTTTTGAGTCTATAAGACCAAAGGAACAGGGGAAAACACAGTTTCCTGCGTACGGATGTGTTCAAGGCCAGGCTGGATGGGTTCCTGGGCAGTTTGATCCAGTGAGCTAGTGGCTGGCAGCCCTGTCCATGGCAGGGGTGTTGGAACTAGATGATCTCTGAGGTCCTTCCAACCCAAGCCATGCTATGATTCTATGGTCAGGAGACTGACGTGGGACCAACATAAGCTGATGGCAACATGGTTGGTGCCCTGAGTGTTATGAGCACGTTTGGGGTAGATGGAGTCCAGCACACCTGGTTAGAGAAGAGCTATATCCACAGTGTATTTTTTCACCCCTGGTAATTGTAACACTGATGTTTTTACCTCTTTTGAGGGGGAGAAATATAACAGACAGGCTTTGCTGCTGCATCCTCCCCCTGCCAGGGGAAAGAGAGTGCTCAGTCCTCCTGCCCCAAGAAAAAAGCCTACAGTTGGACGGGGAAGCAGGTTAAAATGGCTCTTCCCAATGATGGAAAATATTATCTTTCCACAACCCTTAATTCCTTTCTTTCTGTTCCCTTCATTATCACATGCCCCACTGCAGAAAGTGCTGCAAAGTTGTTTTGTCACATGCTGTTACCACAGACGATGGTATAAGACCGCCAGATTTTCTCCTACTGTGAGGTGTTTCAGTCAAGGCCAATGAAAACCAGAATTGCCATCAAGGCAGAAAGGTGATGTAAGGACACTCTTCGAACTGCTGCGTTTCAGGCAGAGAGGCTGGGTAAGGGTAAAAGGGTCACAGTTTATAATGCTACCTAAGACAGTGATATTCCAATTTGATAGCAGCCCTTTTTTGTATGATGTAGATATTGTTTGTTGCCTGTGCCAGTACCAGTGCTATAAGCAGAGCAAACTGAGCACAGGGGATGATGGCTCACCAGTTTTATTGTTTGAAGTCTATGAGAAAGGAAAATGTGTGGGAGTCTCCATTTTTGAGGTCTTTATTTCAATGCACCAAGACAATAACTCCCTGAGAGATAGTCTATACTTCAAGTGCATTTTATGAGCTGAAGACAGAATTACTGGCTTGGTTTCTCTGGACTGTGCTGTGCAGCAGATCAAAGCAGGTGTTTATAATTGTCTTCTAGGAACCTGACCAATACCAGTGTCACAAATCCAACCATTATTTACCACTCAAGGAGGCACAAACATGGTAAAAAATGTCATACAGTGAAAAGAGTTGTAGTAGGAGAAAAATGACTGCTTTCCAAGTGCAAAATTTACTTGAGTAATTACGAAAAATACTATCCGTAGTTCAATCCATGGCAGACCTCCTGCTGAGCATATTATCAAATTCACGCTATTAATGTTCCCACTCAGAAGCCATAGTAAATTTTTGATTGAGAGATAGGTGGAAATGAAGCCTCAGTCCTTAGGGTGGTGAGAACCAAGGTCCTACTGTAGGGAAGCTACAGTTCCACTAGGAGCAATGTCAGTCAAGTTCAAGCCTGACCCTGCAAGAAGATTCTTCAAGAAGCTAATACACCT
>VXAV01009990.1:44805-58467 GCA_013399715.1 Alectura lathami | reverse complement strand
CACCTACAGATAAAGCTGTGTGTAAGCTTCTTCAGGACAGGAAACAATGGAGGTTTTTATTTTGTTTTGTTTTGTTTAAAACTTGAACATTCTTTCTATTTGAATCTAAAGACAATGGACTTTATCTTCAAAATACTCATGGGGCCCTCAAATCTCAGATCTGTAACCCTGTAGAACAGATCCTCATCACTCTCTATTGTTTTTCACCAGATGAAGATCTTCCACAGAATCTACATTAATCGCCCATTCATAAAAGCACAAAACCACATTGTGCTGAGACAATAGTTCTGCAAGGCCAGCAACATCCCTAGTAAAGTGAGCACAGTCGAATGTGAGAAGAATTTGCTTTCTCTCCTTCTCAGGCACCATTGCAGAATCCCAGTAACCATCATCTCTGTCTCATCTCCTTTTCTATCACCGTTTCATAAAGACTGGGAAACAAAGAGCAAAATCAAAGGCTTCAGCTGCGTGGAGAGCTCCTGTGTTCACGGTGCAAAATGTTCTCAGGTAACACACAGTGAAATAAAGTCCATTATCTACTCATCTTTAAGAAGATTTCTGAAGAGAAATTGCATTAATTTTTCAGCTTTGGACAAATTACTAATTTCAGTATTCATGTCCTATTTCATACTTTTTTCCTGGATCAGGGTTGACTGCTTTTCCTCTATGCTATACACGTACAGAAGCGAAGCAAATGGAGCAGCGATGTTAACAGGTGCTGAAACCTTGCAGTAGGAATTGCTGGGTTTCCTCATCATATCACAAGCACAGGAGCTAACCTTCATGTATGTTTAGCCTTTACTCTTCCAGGATGTATTCTGCTCAGCTTAAAAATTGAGGAGACATTGAACTGCCCACCACAACGTGTATTTTAAGCCTACGTTTGGTCCCAATAGGAGTTTCCTTTGGTCCTTATTTGAAGAGAATTAAATGCAGAAAACATGATGAGGATGTGGATGAAGTTCATTGTTCACTCTCATATTTACGTATCTCCAGGTCCTTTGCCTCTTTGTTGGACATATAGTGTGGCATTTGTTATGGGTGATGCACCTGTGCCACGTTACTGAGCACATCACAGCAACCCGCTCTGGTTTTCTTAAAGTCAGCTTCAGCCCTGCCTTTGCACAGAGCAGAAATGCTCCTTCTACCTGATTAGGCACAACTGCAAGTGAGCAGTGGGAGGCCAAGGGTTCTCTAGTTAAAAGGCTGATTAGCCTGTCTTAAAATAAACTTAAATTGAACCAAGGGTGAATGATCTGGAAAATAACGAAACACGTCTAATTAGAGTGGAAATGGAACAAACTGTGCTCTGCCTTTTTGGCTTCATTTTCCATGTTAATGAAAAGTGATAGGCGCTCTGCCTGACATTGTTAAAGAGCTCATGCGGATGAGCCTCTTATCTGTGGCCAGATGCTGCTCTGTTTACACCAACATAAACAAGAAGAGCCTTCCTTGATGCGGACCCAAAGAGCTGAGATCTGAAGCAAACCAACCTGTCTTACATCACATCAGCCTGAGCAGGAACATTGAAAAGTGCAGGCTGTTTTTCACTCCTTCACGTTACAGACATGATTTTGACCTATCTGCTTAACCTCCAATTAAATTTGCCCTTGGCTTTTCTGGACTGGAGGGTCAATTTACTAAACATTCAGAGCTACTTGGTTCCCACCACTAGAAAGTTCAGAGAATGTTCACTCACAGCGGTACCAGGGATCCCAGCGTCATACATCTGCCTGTTGCTGTGCATGTACGCTGTGTTAAGTGCCTTAACTCTCATGGTTTAACCTGTGGCAGCTTCTTATCCTCTCAGCACATCGAGGCTGCAAGGGAATCCACAGGAAGCAGTGCAGAAATCTCCTGGGGAGGCCTGGGTTTGAAAAGTAGCACTGGATGAGGAAAATAGGCATTGAAATGTGCTGCTGTAACAGGAATGTAATGAAAATTGTAGCCTCATCTCTGGGTGCTGGTGAAATTATCCAGCCATTTCGATATCATGCTGTACATTCCTCTGGTGTCCTGTAAGCCCCTATTCTGGGCAGAATAACTTTGAAGAAATGAAAGTGCTGCACGAGTGATGCTTGTGATTCAGTAAACATCAGTCTCTCCTGAAAATATCCCTGAACTATGCAGCTAGGGACAAGATATTAATGTCCAAGTCTAAACTGAAACAGTTCTTTCCTGTTTTTTATCCTAAAATTGTGTTCTGTAGAAGCTGTGTATTGCATTTACTGCCCTCAAGGGCTTCATGTTTCAATAACTGAATGGCAAGAACAAACTTGACTTTACCTCTGAGGCTCACTGGGGCCAGGTTGTCCCTTCACCAAGCACCTGCAGGACAGGGCAACAATTAAGCTCGGACTGCTGATCGCACTCAGTTCTTGGTCCAAAGAGGAATTACTCAGAGCCAACTCCCTGCCTTGATGCATTTTGTGAAGCTGACCCGTACCTGAGGTCCCAAGCCAAGACTTTGGCCGTGCTGATCTGCCCACTGGGGATGAGAGGGAACAGTGTCAGGGCTGGCAAAGGGCTGAGCAAAACCTAGAAGGGTGTCAGTAGTGTTCTTAAAAACATGAATGTTTTTAAATGAAAGGTGTGGGGAGTAGACAAATTAATTTTCTTTTTTTTTTTTTTTCCTGAGGTGGCTTGACCTTCTGACTGCGGAGGTTTGTGGGCTGTGCAGCTGTACATGGTTGGGATGTCAACACTGGCACACACAGCTGCCAACATTGCTCAGAGGTCAAGCTCCCAAAATTACGACAGAGTCCAAGAAGAGAAGGAAAAAACTTAAAGCATGGAAAAGGAAGGGTGGAAAAAAAGCCTAAATTTTAAATATTTGTGGCAAATCCCAAATTATGGTGAGAGGTGCTAGTCTCTCCATAGCTGAGATCAAAGCCGAAGTTCGACCATGAAGCAGGCTTAATTCCCAGCTCCACCCTCAGCTTCAGCAAGGCCAAACCGATTCCCCTGAAGCCTGACAGAGCAGACCTATCCCAGGGCAGGGTTCTTCCAGCATGTTGGTTAAAAGGTCTGGCAACACCTCTGGACAGTTTCAGTGATCAAAACACTCGGAGGCCTCTTACATTTTTGTAAGATTTTCCTATAATTCCTCGTTTGGGTTTCTTTTTTTAGATTTTACCCGGCCTCTAAAATGGCAAATCCTAAATGTGTTTGCTTTATTTCTCTCTTTTTAAAACATTTCTCCACATCTCACAAGGATGGAAGAGGCTGTGTGGAAGTTGGGTGTCTGATGGCCGGGTACCAGCCTGCAGCTCCCTTTTGGCTCCATTATTCCCAGCACAGGTGAAAATTTCTTGGAGGCTTAGGGATATTGGTCTGCCCCTTTCCTGATCTCCATCCCTGTGTAGGCTATCCCAGCTCAAGTTGGTATCTTAAAGCAGGAATTTCCTTCTCCTGCACGGTTAGGAGAGCCTCCCAGGATGCTGATTAGAAATCCAGCTCCAAAAAGAATTAAAAGGTCATGAACAATTTGTGAGCTAGTGGTATTTTTATCTATATGGAAGTGTAGACTTTGAAATACAGACTGTATTTCTGTATTAACTCAAAGTGAATTAAATCATACCCTCAAATTAAATTGCTGGGAATGATGATGGTAAATCTGGCTTTCTACAGATAATGTCACCTTATTGTCCCTGCTCTATATCTCCTTCCCCATGACAGCATGGCAGTGAAACGCCAGCACACCGATGTCCCAGCATCTACATCATTGAATGCAACCACCTCCATTCTTGTAGAATAGATGGCTCAATCCTAAACAGATTAACTCCCTCTGAGAAGCTATAGAGCGGTGATTTATTTTCCCCTGGATATGCACACAAATGCACAGTCACGCAATAAGCTGGCTGACAAGCACATCAAGGAGAAGGAGAATATATGTCCTGAAAAATCCCTCGCCACACCCAAAGACCTGCAAAGAGGAACAACAGGGTGACAGTGGGAAACTAGCCCCAGCCCACGGGAATTTTGTTAGGCTAAATAATATTTATCTATTTTCATTTATTTAGAGCCCAGTTCCAGGCTGATTTGGAATAAGACACAAGTGAATTTCTTGATGGGATTTGTCTCTCAGACACTCTTAAACTCTGGGAAATTCACAGAATTAAACTCTTATTGATGTGTCTTTTCTTTGTATGTACAAATTTACAAGCTTAAAAAGCAAACATCATTTTCTTGATGATAGACTGGGGCCTGTCCCTGGGACACAGAACGATATCACATGAATCTCTATGCTTCAACTCCACTTCATAATAACTCATTTTTCTAAGCCAGTACAACATAGTTTTTCTAAACCTCTAACAAATTTATTCTCTCACAATAAAAATCTAGATGTCCTGACCAAATGCTTGATAGAAAACTGACGGAAGCCAATGATAATCTTTCCATTGACCTTAGTATGTTTGGATAGAGACCCTGAAATAAAAGGTAATGTGCCTCAAGAGAAATAGGCAGTTAAGTATCATAGATAAGCCTAGAAGTGCTGCAGGAACAGTATTTCCCTGACATTTCAGTGCAGTTACGTTTTAAAATATATTCTTCATGGTTAGAGCAAGCATTTTCTTTAAGTGAAAAAAAAATGGAGCTGGTCTGACCTCTGTGCTTACATTCTGATGGTGTTTTCATTTTTATGCTCTTCTCAAGAGCTTGTCCAGAAAAACATGAGATTTTGCTGAAGTGATAAGGAAGTTTATACATTCAGAATGGATCTGCACAATTATGACATTAACATGTAGTGCTGAGGCAATAAAATTTATGGCACTCTTCTTCAGTGCTTTACTGAGGCATTACTGCCTCACTGGGTATCTGCAAAAGTCTTGACAGATAATGATTTTAAAAAGTATTGAGGTACAGCTGCCAGCACAAATGACCATGACACCAATTAGCTTTGCGGGATTTAGTTATTATACTGAATCAAAGGCAAAACTGAAAACAGGCCAATTTTCTCCTCCAGTTTGTGAGGGAAGTCAAGGGAACATGTTTCTTCTGGACACATCTCCTATTAGCTTTCCTCCCCTTACATTTCCACGGCTGGCGTAATACCAGCAATTAAACCCAGCCTTCTGATGACATTTATTGTTTTTAATCCAGCTTGTTAAAGGGCACAAGTGTTTTCACCAACACACCTTTGCCATGCTTGGTTTTCCAAGCATAGCCCTTCTTCTGCAGGGAGTAAGGATACTCTGATGGCTCCCAGGACAGGGCAACGGAGAACAGACTGGCAGAAGGAGGTTTGGCTCGTGGGAAGAGGCAGGAGGAAGGCACCAGCTCGTGTGAGTACATACACAAAGGCTGCCCTGTGCATTGGCTTCGCACCATGCACCTCCAGCCCTAATGGCCTCTAAGAGCTGCCTTTGGCAGAAGGTTGAATCAGTTGCTGAAAGCTGCTCCTGGTTTTCAAAGCATGGGATCTAGGAACAGCCTGCCAGGTGCTGTGAGCTCTGTATTTCACCAGCTTCGTGTCTGGAAGATTGCAAGGGCTGGTCTGCTGATCATCGACCCAGCTGCCCTGCCGTGGAGGTCAGATGCTTACTCACAGCCCATGGTGAAGTCATTAGTCATGAATTTCCATCAGGCTGGACTGCAGTCAGACCAGCTCCCCTGACCTCAATATTTATCTGAGCAGTTCCTCTCGGCTGATATCGAGCCAAAGCCACAGAGGGATGCCAGGACACTGCCCTGCCATGGCTCAGCTCTCTGAGGGCAACCCTCGAGCGGTCCCAGTTGCTGACCTGATCTCAGGAAGCAACCTTCAGCATGCTTTCTTGGCTGCCCGTGTAACTGAGCAGCCAGCCAGGGCAGAAAACTGTCTAATAATTTAGCTTCCAGCTCAAATATGAAAGGAAAGGTTTGATGGATGAGCACACCAGCTTAATAGCCCCAACTGGATGGGCTGGTTTAAGGTATGTGTTTTGGAAAGGCCCAGACACCATTTTTTTCTTGTTTAATGAAGCAAATAGATGAAACTGAAATATTTTCTTCAAAATCTTTTATGCAATCATCCATGTTTTCTTCCCTCTGAAAGAGATGAGTTTTTTTGCATTACCCTCACTCTCTTGGATGCATTTGATACAGAGGCTGCCTGCTGAGTGTACAAGTGCAACATCCGTGGGCTGCCTGATTCCCTTTCTGCCAAGGGACAGCAGCTACCAGTGAGGATCTGAACTTCGCTGATTTACATTCGAATGAAGACTCTGAAGGAAAAAATCAATACTGTGTGTTACACTCGCTAGTTTCTCTCCAGTCTCCCATCTTGCAGTTTCTTCTTAGCTCTTCATGAACACATCCACTTTAGCATACAGTGCCACCAGGGGATGATGGCTGTCTTGAAATAGGTGCTGTAAAAATATTGAAGGCAGAGAAATTCCCGGTCCAACCATAAAACCTGAGCTGAAGTGGAGATGAAATAGCCTAGCAGCTCCCTGCCCAAGCCTGGGATCCAGCAGCACTTCTGGAGCACGTTTGGAGCTGCGGCCCACAGGCAGGTACAGAACGAGCATTAATTTGTGGATTGCAGCATCCACTGAGGTTAGAGTGAAGACTCAGTTCTTTTATGCGCTTATGTTGCAAAGAGCAAATGTTGCTTTCATTTGCAAACCCACAAATCCCATGTGAAGTATTATTTCTCTGTTTTTCACTGCTAAGAAATGTGTCTATATAAAAGCTTTCAGAAATATTGCTCTAAGGACTCTCTAACTCATTGTAACTCCCAGCCCTAATAACTACAAGGTGATTTTTCATATCTTCTAAAATTGGCAAGCTAGTATTTCTTGAATCAGTCAGAAAGGAAATACTGCCCTATCCTTTGCTTATCCCTTCTTCATCAACAAGTGCAATTACAAAAACATATTTCCCCAGCTGGAACTTTAGGACTCTCTGTCAGAGTCATTTTCCCATCCTCCAGAATTAAATCTGAATCCTATTACACCAGGGCAATGTCAATTGATTCATCTCCCACCCCTGATGGCCGTAACTTCCACTTCTACCTATCAAATATGTGTCACAGCTGGAATGGATGAAAAGCAAAGGTATTCTTACAAGCCTAAAACTCGAAGACATTCATACTGAGAAGAAAAAATAGTGGCACCCAGGGATCCAAGCATCAGCTCCAGAAATGGACAACCACTTACTTATCAGGGGGTCAGGCTGCGGACCACCTACTGCTGTGCTATTTAACCAACTCAGAGGTTTACCTGAGCTGGGAGGCAGCCACTTGTGAGTGGAGACCGTATCTACAGAAGTCACGAATGTGTTGTGCAAGAAAAATTGTATTCTGGAGCTGAAAAGAGTAAGCCCTTTCCCCACAGAGGTTATGGATGTTTTTAATTCCAAAGCCCTGTGTGCTTTGGCTGCAATAATTGATGCTGCAGCTTGTCAAGCCAGATCAATAATTAATGGTGAGTTTGCTGGTCTTGAACCGAACAACTGCAGCAGAAGCTAAATCCATTCACAGGACCAGCATGCTTTTAAAAAGATGAGCAGAAATTGGCAGGATACTTTACAAGAGGTTCAGTAGGGAGCTGGATGTTTTGAACCCTTTAATAGCAGCTTAATTTCATTTAAGCCATGTGATCAGGTTACTACAAGGACAGCTCATCTGAGGAGTGGTGCGCGATGGATCCAGCCAGTGGGGCTTGTGTCGGCGCAGGCACAAGCTGAGCTTCACCAGCAGAAAGCTCTTATCCATTAAACACCTCCTTCTGCACATGTCAAAACCAAGGCTGACTTTTTGTCCTCGAGCTGTTGGGAAGTTCACTTGTAATGCCACAATTAAAAAAAAAAAAAAAAAAAAAAAAAAACAGGCAGGCAGTGCTGGGTGAGCAGGTAATGCCATGATGCCAAGCATGCTCACCCAGTCTGGTGGTCAGGGGGTGGTAGGACAGCTGGCAGCCTTTTAGCAGATCTTCGTCCTCGCATGGAGCATGCCCTTGCCTGAGAGGACCTCACAGCCCAGGTGTCTGAGAGTTACCTGCTATTTCCAACCCTGACAAAACACAGGCTGGTGGATCTGCAACCAGTATTGAGCCTGCTGGCCCCAGGCATAAAGGAATGGAGGGTGAATCCCCGAGTGTTCATGCAGGGAAATTATCTTGCTCCTGCTGTGCACAAGCAGGTCAGGATTTGACTAATTTATTGCAATGCGAGTTACAGCAGCGATAAGGTAATGTGGCAAACGCATTATTAACAGCAGCCCATGGTTAATTCCTCATATCGTGGTGCTGCTGATGGCATGTTCTGCTCGAGGGCGGCTTTGTGGGGAGCACTGACCCACCGTCCCGTGACAGCCGTGGATAAAAGCGGTGGCACGGGCTGTCCCATCAAACGGAGGGCAACCTCCAGGCATCCACATTTTCACTGTGCGGATCTATGGCCAGAGCAAGCTGCAGGCTTTTTATGGTCTGTGCAGGAATTTATGCCTGCTGATGAAATATTTTTCAACATAGCCAAAGGTTAATGTATGCCTTGCTGTGCCTGAAATTAGCACTTCCTCTCTTGCAGTACTTCACCTTTTTGTGTTAATATTGCTCTTGTCCATTTGTCAGTAGCTGGCATTCCTTTTTTTTTTGCATCTTCCCACATTTATAGCAAGGGTTTTCTGCCCTCCATACGGGTACCTGCAGCCCCTGCCCCTGAGCTGATTTCCAAGTCTCTGCTTCCCAGTGCTTCCCATGGATTTTCCACATGAGATGTCCCACGCAGGGATGTTGGCCGGTCCCCTCGGCGGGGACCGTGCAGTGCTGCACGATGCCACACGGCGAGGCTGAGGGCATTCATCAGAACAAACTGAAGGAGAAAATAATCTGGGTTTCACTGGTGAACACAATGAGGAGCTTCAAAGGAAAAATATTGGGACAGATAGGGAAAATAGCCCTTTCAAATAGGAAAAATAGCCCTTTTCTGTTGTCGTTTTCTGAAGTTTTCTTTCACCATCAAAAAAAAAGGCTCAAAGGAAATAAACACTGACCGAACTGCCTTGACTCCTGTTCCACACTCAGAATTTTTAATAGTTTTAGCACATCACAAATGCCTGCAATTCTCTGGAAACTCCCTTGCCTAGTTGTTTTTTGTCTTTCATTTCACCCTGACAAGAGAAGAGCGAGAGCCCCTGTTTTTCTTTTTCCAGTGTAAGACAAAACTTCTCTAAACAAGGAGGAATGTCCAGGTCAATAAAGCAGGAACAGGCTGCACTATGGAAAATCCCTGTCAGCTGGCTTTCCAGAGAGGTGAGGAACCAAAGGGCTTTTTCCCTGCCAGGAATTCCTGTCTCCCAGGGACACTCAACCAGTTTGAAAAGACCAGCAGAAAACTCTCCAAAAAAGGTTTGTTTTTTCTCCCCATGGGAAAAGAGGCAGTTGCATTCTCTTCCTCTTACCAAAAAAAAAAAAAAAAAAAAAAAAGCACCTACATTGACTTAACTGGAAACTGGATGTATTTTCAGTTTGTGTTTAGTTTCCTACCAATCAGTTTGCGTTTCATTCTCTCTCCTTGTTCTCCGGCCAGAGAAAGGGCTGATTTTTGATTTCTGTTCCACGAGGGTGGGTGATGATGCTTTGCTGGGAAGCAGTTACCACAAAGAACCCCACTGGAACATCCTCCCCTGCACAGCTGCCTGCCCAGGGCAGATATTTTGGGGCTGGCTCCCATCAACAGCACTGGGCCAAGATGCAGTCAGTCATAAAATATGATCCTTTGTTCTGTTGTTTCCCTTAGCTGACTATCTTAAGGCAAAAATCCTTCAGCAGGTATTTTAGCCAGGCACTAATGACATTTTATCCCATTTGAGTAATCCCATTCCCAAGCATTAGAGCCCGAGGTGTCTCAGTAGCAGCTCTGGATGGAGACACACTCAGGCAGCCAAGTCCAACCCTTTTTGTTCTGTTCTCCTCTTGAGAGTATTGGATATATTCAAACACATCATGATGAATGCAGCATGCTGGGGAAAAAAAAAAATGTAAAAAAAAAATCACAATAATGAAGAGATTGTGGGAAGGAGCCACGAATTCCTAGGAAAATTGTTTCAAGTTCATGTGCATAAAAAATCAGTGTTTTTTATTCTAGACATGACTGACAAAAATGTGATGAGCTAAAACTGAGAAAAATATTTTGCACTTATTAAATGGTGGTGGCTTTTCCACTTTTTTTTCTTTTTTTTTTTTTTTTTATTTTAGGGAGGAGGGAGTGGGAGCCTGCTTTGTAAAGAACTTCTAAAAATCATTTTTTCTTCCCTTTTTCATCGAAGCCTGAGTAAATTATAGCAACAAAAAAACATGTAAAACAGCATCTTGCCCAGGAATTTGCAGTGAAAATAACGTCAAGCTAATTCAGCAAACACATTTATTTACTTTCCACTTATTTTTCTAAATTCTAATGGCAGGCAAGGTGAGCATATTTATTTGAGGATCTGATGCTGCCACCCTCCCTTGGCTGACATCTAAGAAATTGCACATAATTACTGGAAAAATACAAGCTGGGAAGGCACTCTTCTGCCTCTGATTGAAAACTACTGTTCGTTTGTTGTTGTTGTTTGTTGTTTTCCCCAATCTATGCTGTGGAAACTGTTCTTATCCTCATGCTATTTGCCACAAAGGGAGTTGATCACTTAGCTCATGGTGCTTCCTTCTCCAGATGAAATCAGCCAGACTCGCCTGCATTTCAGCCCCTGAACGACCAGGTGTTTGGAAGCTCTGGTTCTGGTGATTTGTGCTGGGGTGAATGTCCCTGGTTCAGCAAGAAGGGACACAGCCCCGGCACTGGCAGGCATGTCATGGGCAGGCAGGGGTGCTGAGACTGTTGGGTTGCAAGGAGCAGCCTCAAGCAGCCAACCAAGTATTGATCACTGGGATGGCATCTGCATAGACAGGTGCCACAAGAACAATGTGATTTCCCCTTTTTGCTCATTCTTTATGCCCTGCTGCGTGTCTGCAGCAGTGCTGGCCGTTGCCAAGATCTGGGAGAACCACAAGAAGAGGCCTGGCAGGAGAGGAGCTCACAGACATGCCTTCTGCTCAGTTTTCTCCTTGTACTGCTTTTTATTTAAACTTTCTTATGACACCAGCAGCCGTAATAAAATATGCAAAGGCATGGATTCTCAGGGCAGCACGAGTTCAAGCAGCTTTGCATAAGGGCTGGGAAAGGGCAGGACCTCCTCTGTGATGGGCAGACACGGGGTGTGCAGAAAACCCTCCCCAGCCAAGCAGGGCAGCTGCTAAACACCGTGGCAAATCCCATCCGAGGCGCTCCTGAGGACCCCCAGACACTGCAGACTGGGAACAAGGAGACACTTCAGCAAACTGGAGAGATCTCTGAAGCAGAAAGAAGAGGGAGACTGTTTTCAAGTGGGAGATTGTTATTTTTGTCAAGTGTTTACCAAAATGCAAGTTGGAATATTATTTCTAAAAGTCAGCCAACCCTAACATTACTCAAGGCTCACTGAGGGCAAGTAGGACGTGAAATAATTTTTACTCTATATCAGAGGTGGATGCAGAGTGCCTGACTTTACTGGGCAAATTAATTACATGGTAGCCCAAGTCAGATTAGGTAACCACATTTTCAATTTTTCAGCATTTAACCGGAAGGTGAATGTCAGCCAGCTATTTTAAAGTATCCCAACTCTTCCACAAGCTTCCAAAAGGATGCCTTAGCTCTGAATCTGGAGTAGGAGTAGCTTAAAACAAAGCAGCAGGCACCCATTTCTCAGCGTGGCGGTGCCTTCTGGGCCATTTGAAGTGCGGGTGCATTATCACTGGTGGAAGGTATTTTCTGTTAGCAGTCAAAGGGGGCCATTGCACTGGGGTAGTTACAGGTACAGGCCCTGAATGCTGGTACTTGCCACGACTGGAGTGTTTTTTTCCACAACCTGCCACTTGGAGAAATATCTCCCACTGCAGAACGGAACCCAGCTGTCGTGCGAACACCTCATGGTACCTCGAGGGACCTGCGGTGCCATCGGAGCAGCTTGGCTAACATTGACTTGTCCTACTTACGTGCACGTGGCAACCCACGCTACATTTATTCTGATCTGTTCTCTCACCTGCTCTCTGTTTTTGCTCTGCCTAGAAGAGAACAACTCTAGGGCATAAGCTCCTATCTCACAGTCATAACATATGGGCACAAAAACCACCTGGCATCCTACGTGGGAAATTCAAGAAATGAGCCACAGTGACACTGCTTGCTAAAAGCTGCAGGGAGATCGCTTCCATTCACTGCTGATTTCATACCACTATGACAGGAGAAGCTAATTCAAGGCACTTCGAGAATCTAGCCAGTGTGTTGTGAAGGCTGAGACCATGTGGGCTGAGAGTGAGGGCCAGGAGCAGATTCTTTCCCAGTAAGCTGAGCAGGCTGAGCGTGTGTTAGATACGCAGGGCCTTCCTAAACTGGTGGGTAACGTACCTGCGGGAGCAAACGCCCCTTGCGGGGCGTTTTCCAGGATTCAGAAGTCGCAGCAGTCACCAGCTCACCGTCCTCCTCTCTGTGCCTCAGCTGCTCAAGCAGGCAGAAAATGAAAGACTTAGATCTTCTGCAAAAACACCAGCAGGAGCCAAGGGGATTTTCGGCTCGGATAGAGATCAGTCCCTGTTTGAAAGCGTCTGGCTTTGGCTTGGGTCCTCCAGGGTCTATTTAGGGCAGCTCCTGTTGGAATTGGTGGCAGTCGGCACCTCGATGCTTCAGGGCTATCCAAGCCCTCCCACTCCCCTGGGCAGAGCTCACCAGCGCCTGTGAGAGCATTCAAGAATTCATTTTGAAAAGGGAAAGGGGTTTACAAGATATGAACCCACACAAGGACACTCAAACAACAAAAATCTGGCCGACTTCTTCATTCAGCTACCAAAACCAGCTGCCGTTTGGCTGAAACCTTCCCTTTCCCACTAGATCCTCGCAAATGAGTTTTGGAAAGTCCGTTAGTAAGAAGCAAAGCAACCTGCCAGTAGGGAAATGCCATCTCACACGGGATGAAATATGCTCAGAAGTGTGTGCAGACACTGGGGCTTTTGCTAAATTCAATTTATTAAAGTTCCTGAATTAGGCTGTGGGGTTACTTCTTTACAGATTCCATTCATAGCTGTATTTTTAGCCTCTAGTTAGCAATTTGCATCTTACTCAGAAGCCATCCATTCTGCATAGGCTCAGCGATAATATCACAGGCCAGTTTAGATCTTATCTTCTCAAGGAATACTTGGGCAATGAAAGAAGAAGAGAATGGCTTAATCACAGTTCAGAAACTTGATATTAAGAAGAAAAAAATCAATAAAAGTGATAATAGATAAATAAATAATAAATAATAAAGCAAGTAACATGTTGAACCCAGACCCAGGCTCACGGGGTAGGTATCTGCCTGTCATTACTGGAGTAATGAATTAGGCCTTTTTTCCCATTGATATGAAATCAGATTTTGACTCATAGAGACTCTGCGTAATCTCCTGCCTTTCTTCCTATTACTAAGAGGGAAGCTAAAAAAGATGCATCTGCACCTTTAGCCCCTGGCACTATAGCTGGATCCTGGCTGTTTGCATACACTGCGGGATTAGACGAGAAGGGGGGTTGTTAAGCTTTCTGCCCCAGACAGAAAAGAAGACAGACACACAGACATGCCTACAAGCATCCCTGTTACTCATCTGAATGTTGAAATAGATGCACAGGAAAAAAAAA
>VXAV01009990.1:1842-44794 GCA_013399715.1 Alectura lathami | reverse complement strand
AAAAAAAAAAAAAAAAAAAAAAAAAACACAGCAATTTCCAAATCAAGAACATTCAACTTGTGCAGAGGAACACGGGCGCAGAGACAGGGTGATGCGATGAGGATGTGTCATATGGGTCACATGGGCTCTGAAAGGGCTGACGTCTCTTTTCAAAGCCTATTGTAATTTTTCAGGGTGTTGGATCTAATTGTGAAAGATCCCAGTGATGAAACATTGGCATATCAAAGCAGGGATTACATTTACTGTAACTTCAGAGTGTCTTGCCTGCTCCCTTCAGGTGGATTTAGAGATGCTTATTTAGTTTTCATTCACTGTAGGGCTTAATCTCACTGTACAATAGGTGCACATTACTTTGAAACTGCATCTGAAGCAGTGAAAATATCATTGCTCCTCCACACTGGTCCATGGAGAAATTTGCTTTTACAGGTCAGTGAGGAGGTGATCCCTGCATGGGGGTCCTACCTGTCCCTTTGCCCCTGGAGCAACAGGTCCTGTTATGCTAAAACCACAGATAGTGCAGAGATAATAAGAGTAACACAACTACAGGAGGCAGGTGCAGCAGTTAGGCGTTTTTCTCTTTTTAAACTGCATAATTCCCTTGCTGATACATAAAAGCCAGAGAAGTAACAAGGCGTTTAAATAACAGCACCAAAATGCAGCTCTAACTAACCACACCCTATCCTTTTCCTCAGCTACTTCTTAAAGACTGCATGAAAAGTGCATCGCTGCACAAGACCCAGCTGGGCTTTGCAGCATGCTCAGCTGTACCCAGAGAGCTTAAGGACTCGTTCCCTGTCAGAGACAGAATCAAAATGACTCCCAGAGAAGGATGTGGCTATTCAAAGGTGTGCGTGCCCTGCCCAGGGAGAGCAGTACGTCGTACCCAAAAAGTAAATTCCTGTACAGTTAATTATTTTTTTCCTAAAACTACCCTGAAAATGTAATGCATCATTAGTTAACGCTTGTTGTTTTATTAGTAAATATGAATGTAAATGAAATGTTAATGTGACATTTTACCAGAATGAGTACATTAATTTAATTATGTAAAGATCCTCATTAATTAGATTCTCTAATTGCCGTGTTATTTGCTTCCTGAGTCCAAAATAGTTAGTATGATCCTTTTGCAATAGTTTCAGCTCCAATATCTGTCTGCGTAGAGCCACTGGACCCCCAGCGCTCTCCCCGTTTAATTCCCGCTTAAGAAACTGCATTACTTTCACTGGCATTAGTGGCAAAGTGTTCAGTCTAGTTACCATGCCAGTCATTATTGTGGATTCTAGGATTTGCTCAGTAAGACCCTCCCCGAAAAGTAGCCTGAACTAAGGCTCTTCCTTGCTTTTGCAGAACTTCATAAAGAGAATATAATCTGAGAAAAGTATATGTGAAGCAGTGCTTTGGTTATGTCGTAGAATCATAGAACAAGTTTGGGTTGGAATGGACCTTAAAGACCATCTAGTTCCAGCCCCCCTGCCGTGGACAGGGTTGCCAACCAGTAGACCAGGTTGCTCAGAGCCCCATCCGGCCTGGCCTTGAGCACTGCCAGGGAGGGGGCACCCACAGCCCCTCTGGGCAACCTGTGCCACCCTCACAGTCTCACCACCCTCACAGTCTAGAATTTCTTCCTGATCTCTAGCCTAAATCTCCCCTCTTCCAGTTTATGACCATTAGCCCTCATCCTATCACTACATGCCCTTCTAAAGAGTTCCCCCCCAGCTCAGTTTTGGTTATGGCTCATAACTTTTGGCCAACTCAGTATGAATTCTCCCGTAAAGGTGATTGGACTCAAAATCAAAAACAAAACTGTCAGTACCATTTGTGCAGGCATATATCAGAAATATGCAGTGTCTCTGCTTCTTATTAGCCCTGCCTTTTGACCTGTTGCACTAAGCCTTGTTCAAGTGTTTCCTTGCAGACTGTCGTGACAGTCTCTGTTCCATCACCCAGATGCAAGTTCCTGAACTCTAAATGCTGCTGCTTTTTTTTTTTTTTTTAATTGCTTTCACTCATTCTTTTGAACTCAACCAAGTTGCTTGTAAGCCAGATGGTAAAACCTCTTGCAAACATGTTATATTTGTACCGGTTGTCCCTACCAACAGGGAAAGCCTGCATGGCTGATCCAAAAAGTGAAAACTCTGCTCAATTTCTAGGCCACCCTTTGAACGCTTGGAGCTTGATAAATGACTGTATATTTTTGCACTGGCCACGGCTGCAAATTCAGTGTCATGAGGATGTGTTTCTGTACATTAAATAATAGGCTGGTGATATTTCACACCTGAAGTTCAGCATCAGAAGTTCCCACTGCAGCCGGTGACACATGACTATGAGGCTGTTGTTTGCCTTCTCCCACAAATGCCAAGCGCTCTTTACAGCAGCCGAGCATGGGGTCAAGAGTACTGTCCCAGGAATAAAATGTTATGCTGCATTCACTTTAGCAAACAGGGAGGGTGGAGGGCTGTCAGAGTAATTTATTTCCTGCTTGTGATGAGAGAAAACAGCGCTACACTGCAATGACCCGCCGGTTTTCCCATCTTTGGAGGAGCTGAGCACAGCCTCATTATATAGGATTTGCAGATGTAGAATTGGCAGCTGAGGCTTTGGGACGTGCCTGTCCTCTCTGCATGGCTCAGAAGACACCACGCAGTCCCACATGCCACCAGCTCTGGCCTCACAACCTTGTTTTTGTTTGTTTTCCCATTTTCTTCATGTTCTTTCAAGTGGAAATGACTAATTTCTTCCGAAGGACGCTGGTGGAGAACAACTTATTTATGTCCCTTCCACAGCTGGCCAGAGCCTGCGCAGGAAATGCAGGTGATTTATCTGAGGCCGTTGGCAAGCACAGAAGATGGACTTCCTGCTCAGCGCAGGAGAACACACTGCTGAGCCCTGGGAAATAGCTTTTTCCTTATTTTATTTCCTCTTCTTTTCCACTCTTTCCTTTTTGTGAGGGTTTCCAAATTGCTCTCAAAGTGCAGTCATATTTCTGTAAAATTAGTTATCCCTCTGATACCTAACAAAGTGCTCTGCCCCTGTTATTGCAAGACTTATTCTGCATGTCTGTGTTTTCCTACATCTATCCTGGTTAACACTCCGCGTCCTTGATCACTCCCAACCGCAGCTTCTGAACTAAATGTACGAGAAAACCGCATTAATGTGATCTCTGTAGTGATTAAATGAGTTCAGTACACACCATAAATCTTGAAAGTATTCCTAAAAGCATGAACTCGTTATATACTGCATACATCTGTACACCATAGGCTTGTAGGAGTGAAATTAAATGTTTTCTTGTGTAAGAAACTGGGCAAATCTAATAATCCTCCTCTTATTCCTTTCTCCTTCCATGTTATTCCTCCTGAACAGCACATCAAGCTGTCTGGAATGAGGTTATGCCCACTCTCACTTTGGCATAACCTGGAACTGCCAAGAGACCTGCTCCAAAAGTCCTATTTCACACGTCCCCAGAGACTGACCAGTTCCCTGCAGGGTTTACCATTTCCAAGCACTACATGTTACCACAGATGTAGGGGAAAATATTGGTTTGGAAATCGCTCCCTTCTCTGTGTGGTGCATATTTACGCCACACAGGTAGGGCTATCTGTTATCAGCATGCTTCTTGGCATCCTAATAAGCAGGATTAGAGCCTGGCCAGGTTTCACGCGGACTGTTCCTGTTGGAATAATTCCCATATGGTACACAGAGGCTACGGCTGCTCTGGAAGCATCAGGATATCAGCAGCCAGGAGGAAAGCGTCACGTCATTTCAGTGTAAACACAATTCAAAATCTTTATCTTATTAATATTTGGTGTGTTTTCTTTCACTCACGCCAGAGAAATCAGAGGAGTTAAAAGAAGCAAAGCAATTTTAGCCCTCACTTTCTGGTCTTGAGGGACCACAAACCCCATCTTTCTCCCCTGCTGCACCCATGAAGTCCTCGGCAGCTCCTGCACTGCCCTGTGCCCATATGGCTGCACAGGAACCCAGTGGTGACATCTGTCACAGCGGTCAGGCTCCAGGTGGTTCCTCCTTTAGACTCTTCCTGATAGAGACACGGGCTGGCCTTTCCATCCTCCAGCTCCACCAATCCATCTGTAACTCTCTGAGGACACAACCACCTTCTTTCACTCCTCCGGAGCCCTTCTACACCCCTGCTGCAATTCCATGTTAGAAAGCATCCCATTAAAACCCCGCATCCCTTATTTTCGTACTCGCTCCTCCTGCCTCCCCTGCGCCCACCTCACTCACACCAGGCGTTTTGCTGCTGCTGGGCAGGTGGTTTTCCAGGACACACTTCCGCTTGCATTGACATGGGTAGGGGTCAGCAGAAAGCAGGCTGCACACATGTCAAGCTGCTGCTTCTTTGAAATGGTGACAAAAAATAAAAAAATAAAAAAATAAAAAAAAAAGAGAGAGAGAGAAGTTTCAATAGCACTTTGGATCTCAGAACAGGTGGGCTAGCATCAGGACCCACAGAGAGGCACGTTTGCGGCAGTAACTCTCTAAATCCAGGCACAAATTTTATATAATAGATGAGAGAGAACATTATTTTCCTAAATGCATGTCTGTTGATCCCCATACATGGGAAAAAAGAAAGAGGCGGGCCACCAGCAGGCGGTGTACCTAGTGTTTGTGCTTTAGTGCATGTTTTAGTTTGCCTGTGCCAAAAGCAATCTTTCACAGTTGGAAAACACAGCAAAAGACAGGAAATATCCAGTGAAAACAAGAAGCCAAACATCTCCAATTTACATCCCCAGCTGGTTTCCGGCCATTTTCGTGGACATAAATCAAGCATGGAAAAGCATTGATGCTAGACCTGTGTCCCTCCTTTCTTCCTTTCCCCCACTGGTGCATTCTCAGTTCTGGGTCTGCAGCGAATACCGCAGAGCTGCACAGCTGGATGAAGCCAGGTCCCCGTCCTCCTTTTCCTGTCCTCTGTGGCTGGAGGTCCAAGCACCAACCTCCCGTCCAGCTGTGATCACCAAAACCCACCTGAGAGCTGTGCAGGGACGAGGTTCTTTTCCCTTTGGGGTTTGTGTTGCTCTTTTATTTTCAAAAATGCAGTCAGGAATGTATGTGAATATATAAAAAGGCTCTCCTGCATCTTCCCTCTTCCAAGCCTCAGGCCATCCTTTCTTTGGGAATATACACTTTTTAAAATGAGCTAATTACAGTCTGAGAAAACGAGAGATTCATGCCTGGCCTCCTCACAGCAGCTAGGTACACGTGTAAATCTCTCTGCAGTTCGAGATAACGAGTTCATTTACACAGGCACAGCCAACCTGCTGGCCAAATTCTGTGTGGTGGACCTTTTCTGCCCGATGTCCTCAGCCCTCGGCAGCCTGTGAGTGCAAACCATGGGACTTCCCAGGCTGTCACCTGGGCACCAAGCACATTGTCCTGGCCAGGCATCGTGCAAACTGATCCGAATGCCATTTCCCCACACGAAGGCTCCTCTGCTTCAGTGCACTCGGTGCACCCCTCTCCAAAGCCAAGCAGGGAGGCTGTTTTAAACCAAACACTCTCCATGTGCAGTTGTTTTCTGGATGTTGCGGTGCTACTTCCCACATGTGAATTTTTTCCACTGCCCTTGGCAATGCCAAGATATTTTCTTTTGCCACAGCATCTGGCTTCCCAGCCGCTCTCCCCACCAGTTGTGCTGTTGGCTGTGGAGCTACCTCTGCTCCAGTTATACGTTTGAAGTCACGGGGTTACTTCATTCCCATATGCTGTTTTCCTTTCTCACATTTCAACATCTTTGAACGCTTTTCCAAGAAATATGAAATATTTCCAAGGAAATACTAAATTTCCTTGAGAAATTTCCACATGGGTTCAAGATGAAAAATTTCCCTGAATGCCTCCTCTCCTTACATGAGGAGGGTTCTGGCTAAAGCCTGCCAGTTCACCCATGGGCACATCTGGGCCATAGCTGAGTGTTTCCCCATGGCTCCCTGGTACGTGGTGTTTGCTCTCAAAACAGCTGTGTTTTCTGTTACCTTGGTATTCCTCCAGAATGGTCTCCTCTGGAAAAAGATATGCCTGTGCCTTCCACCCTATATCACTTTTCCTGTAAAATGTCTGGAGCACTGTCTCATAGGGAATGTATTAATTTGGTTTGTTCTGATTACCAGGGGTTGTGATAGCCTGGCCCTCAGTGAAGAATAACTTCAAAACAAAGATGTTCACAACAATGAGCAACACATCTCTTCTCAGACAGCATAAGACTACCAGCAAAAATAACTGTCTTAGTTCACTGAAACGATTAAGGATTAGTATAATCAGACAGTGAGGTTTTTTTAATGTTTTTAATAGATTTTGTATAAAAACAGATTCTAAGCTGCTATAAACATGCCTTTATTGAGTCAGCTGTGACAGTTGAGAATCCAGCTGCTTGCTTTCACATCTGTTTGAGAAATTGTTGTAGACAATGCTGGAAAGAAAGAAAAGAAAGAGAAACACTTCTATACCAGTAAAGTCCTGCTACCTGCCACACAGTTCAAAGGCAGGCACTGAGAGGAAAGCTGGCCTCCTGCTGCTGAGCTCAGGGCTGCAGAGGCAAAGCCATTTTCCCCTTGCTCCTGATTGGAACAGGCATTGATGTGACAGCTCCCAGCAGCCAGAATGTGCCTGGACTCATGACCCCAGCAGTGTGGGAGTCCAGCACAGCGCTGCCAGGCCAAAATCCAGGTCTGCAGGGGGAAAATCCCCTGGCTGGGCATTTCCGTTAACACCAGCAGACTCATCTTGTACATAACGCTTTGAGGGTCCTGTCAGCCTTGCAGCAAGGTGGAGAGTTACAAAGTGACTGAGGAACTCCTGCTGCTCCATGGGAGGGTACATGGCCAGAGGAAAAGGGCACCCAACAAGTAGTGCCCAATTCTTCTCAGCTTTGGCCCAAACCCTGTGAGGAGGGGAGCACCAAACCAGGTTGACCCTGGGGAAGAAATGGATGCGGAGTGGACGCCAGTGTAGAGACAGCCTTGAAGAGGAAGGAGGCTCAAAGAATCTGTACCAGCCTCCAGCTGTGTTGTTAAACACTGCAGCTCCCACCTGCAGCTCAACGCCCGACAGCTGTGTGATTGGTGTTCTGACTGATAACAGCAAAAACACTGATTCACACAAGAACTCATGCGGAACACTTTTAACAAAGCATCCAACGCATGGGCCAAGAAAATCAGGTTAGCTGCAGAGCGTAGGCCATGGCAGCACGTGTTTCTCCCCAGCCTTATCACCCCAAAGTGGGGAGGCCTTTGCTCTTGTGGCCGTGGGTGCTGAAGCCCACTGCTGACAGTTGTGTGATGCGATGTGCCCGCTTCTCCCTTCTGAGGCTTCACAAAATGCATGAGCAGCCACCAGACATTAAAGTTCTTTGGCCAAGATTAAGCCAGCACAGGTGTGAATTGAGGGTGTAAATTAAATACAAAAACTCAGTATCTTGTTGCTAATACCCTAAGCCATGTATGTTCCACAGACCAGTACACAAACCTGCCCAACTGTTCCACATTGCAATTTTTTTTTTTGTTCTGTTACTACAACAGGAGGGAAACTGATTTATTATCTTTTTTTTTTTTTTTACACTATGTAGCTAAGGGTTATCATACCTTCGAAATTAAGGTTTACTGTACAATGTCAATGTTACCTAAACTATGTAGGAGGAGATTATACAATCCCAAAAGGCTGTCTGGCAAGAAATTGTTTTTGAAATACATAAAAGCCACCAGATAACATTGTCCATCAGCTTCACCCCTCAGAAACCATCATTTCATCTTTGTACAGAGACCATCCCCATCATCAGTCACGCCATTTAGAGTGAGAAATATATGACGGTTCTGTTCAGTGACAATTACAGTTATAAAGACCAATAGAGAAATCATTTGGCGAGCTGCCAGCTCAGGGATTACAGATTTGATGTGTGGTTTCAGTGACCTCAGGGCATTAGAAGTGATTTCCCCCCAGCACTGCAGATTGAAAAGTATTGATGAGAGAGTCAAGATCAGAGAACAGCAGCTTTCTAAGACATTCCTCTGCCTCTGCCTATTTACTGCTACATTAATCTTTCCTTGATCTATTAAATTCCATTTTCTTGGACATTTATTCTGGGGACATGTGGGAAATGAGCTGAACCTACGTCTTATCCACCAGCTCCCTAAAAATGTTCCAGAGCCAAATCTGAAAGGACAGGACAGGAAATATGGCAAGGCAGGAGATGAGCTTTTCACCAACACGTAACAGAGACTGACTCCCCCCTAGCAGTGTTGCCATCAAGGCTGTTTACTAAAACTGAAAGCGTTTCCATTTGCCAAGCTGCAGAACCACACCTTATTATCTATTATCTTCCTAGAGGTGGAAAAATGCTCCTGTATGGACTGAGCCAGTTGAAGTAGGTGTGCATGTGGCCATTGATGTAGTTTAGGACTGTACCCATATAAAAACCTGGGGAAGAAACTCAAAAATTGATAAGGACCAAAATGAGACTGGGCTTTGTAAGCCTGGCACAGTGTACCCAGAGCTGCTGCCTGCTCTCTGCAGCTCTCCTAAAATGTGGGTGTCTGCCTCAAAGACCTTCAGACAGACAGCAAGGGGCACCCAAAAAGGTAATGCAGACTATCATCAGCTCCTGGCAAGCAGCAGTGCGAAGGAGTGATGCCAGCACCCTTTGTCACATTTAGAGCCACAGGCTTTCTGGAGAGGTCACTGCTATAAAGTGATAGACAAGTAGAGCATATGGTGTGGATCTCCCTGCTCTTATACAGTCTGCTTGATGGAAAAGTAAGGTTTTATAATTTTAGACTTGTAACTTCAATGATAGTTCTTAAGAGCCTTAAAGGGCTTCAACTGCTTCAGTGCTCAGCATCCTCAGCCCTTAATGTTTCAAAATGTGCTCCTTAAAGCAGCGAGGTGACTGCCTTGCTGAGATGATGAGCTGTGACCTTGTGTGTTCCCAGCGGGACTCAGCCAGTCCTTCCCTTCTGGCTTTGGGGAAGGCTTTATCTTATCCCTGCCTGGAGGAAGCGGAATGCTTCTGCTGTTCCTCATTATGGCCCACAACACAGGAGTCTGCAGAAACGTGGAGCCGGTGCTGGAGCAGGGCAGCTGTGTACGGGCCATGGAAGATTCCAGGGAACCCACTGAAGGAAATGTATTGAAAAGAGAACATCATTTCATTTTGTTAGATTCCTGGGAATTTCATATTCACCAAATGAAAACCATATTTAATCTCCCTTAAAGGAGTTGCCAACGTTCAGAAATATGCATGACTTTTTTGCTCATAATCTCAGCAAATTTTAGCATTTAGAGGGATTTTCAGCATAAAGCTCAGCTCAGACCCCTAAGGGAGCTGATCAGCGTTGTATATGTTGCAGTGACCCTCTGCCTACTGCGGTGTTGTGGCCAGGGCCAATGGTGGCAGTCAGGTGTCACCAACTGCAGGTGACAGGCAGGCAACGAGACGCACAGAACCCACAGCCCGCTGACAGGGGATGGCTCTTTCTGGCTCAGGAATCCCCTCTGGTGTTTCACTATTAGCACATCATGGTGTGTACGTATCCTTCAGCTGAGCAGTTGCATGTCAAATCGGTTGGAGTAGGAATGAATGAAATGCAAGAGGTTCTGGTTTATCTTCTAAACAATGATATTTCAGAATGATTTTTTTTTTTCTGGACATCGTTTCATACGTACAAAACACTGTTAGAGATTTATGCAACAGTGCTCAGCAAACTGAATAAATAATAATCATAATAATAATAATAGGCCTATGTTAAGCATATGCTAGACTTGCAGCCTGGCTGACTGTAAGAAGCAATTGGCTGGACCATCAGTTGCTCCTGCTCTCATAATGCTAAGGGGATGCAGGGACGTATCCCTGCTGAGATTCACTTAGCATCACTGCCACGTCCAGCTCTCCAGCCACCCGCCGGCAGCATTCTCTTCACCCTGTGGCTCAGTGGAAATTGCTGATGAAAGGAGAAAAACACCATACACAGGGTCCATCACCAAACAACAAACTCCCACAGACACGCTGTAGTGACTTTTAAGGTGCTCCAGGTGCAAACCACAGTGACCCCGAGTGCTGAATTACAGGGGTGGAGGAATGCAGCGTTTAGGGAGCAACACTCCTCTACAGGTGACATTTGTGTTCTGCTAACACAGAACTGTCACCACCTGCACACTGAGACCTGGCTTCTCACACTTCCCCACCCAGGTGTGTAGCCTATTTTTCTTCTTTTGTGCTATCCTATCTGTATTCTCCAGAGACAGCCATGATTTAGGGTTCAGAAAATAATCTACACGTTCTGGAGAGAATCAAACTGTTTTTTTCATCTCATTGTCTCCCTCTCTGTCAAAATTTTATTTTGTGCCTTCCTCTTGCAATCCATTGTAACAGCGGCACAGGTAATATATCTCTGTGCCTGAAGAACCGAGGGATGCTTCAAAGCTAAGTCTTTGTGAGGTATCTATGAGCAGAAACGGAAAATATTGTGCCCAGGCAGCATCTCACTTGTCTCATACAGAAGGTAGCTCTGCAAGCCAAAGCATCTGTTCGCAGTGAAAATCAAACGAATGAGCACCCCAGCAGACTGGCCAGCCCAGGTCACCTCATCTAGACTTACGCGGCACATCTGAGGTTGTATTAGATTTTCTTTATTTCGGTTAGGAAAGAGGAAAAATGACTTCTTACCAGCGTGATATTTGAAGCCCCTGGCTCTGATTCCTCCTGATCTTTCATGGCTTTGTCTTTTTGCGCAACACTCACATCTGTGCCAGAAGCCATGGGTCTAGCTGATAAAATACAATTCAAAAGGAAATGCAGCTTTTCAGAATGTGACATATATTGGAAAATATAAACTAAACTAAGCAACAGAAATAGCACATGGCCTAAATACATTTTCCATTATTTCCATACACAATGATGTTTATTATCAGAAACCAGCCTGTATTATGTCCCTAGCTGAAAGAAAAGCAAACAAATGAGCATGCCACATCACAAACGGAGCTTTTTCTATCTTCATAATTTTAACTATCAATTTTCTGACTTCAGACACTTCATCTCATGAAGGCTGATATAAGTTCCAGCACTGAAACAAGCCACAGTTCTGAGGAAGTTTCAGGGAAAGGATATGCACAACAAGCCTGATTTTGTCACAATTCACTGCATTTTTGTAAGAGCCTGAGAAGGGGGAGAGATTTCAGAAATGCTCTCATGCACTGAGATTACAGGCTGGTCCTTGTTAAATTAGGTGGTGACAGCAGTGGTGAATAAGCATTGGTTGTTGTTACCCGTAACAGTTATATTTTAAAAGATAGATATTGCAGATAAATAATGTATAAGCTTGAAATTGCTTCTCAAGGTACTTGAAGCCCTTAGCTGAGATGCGAAGCACAGCACAGCATATTGCTTAGATTACTTTCAACGCATTCTGCTTTATTGTCCTGAAACACTGCGTAACCATTTCCCTTCAAACACCACTTTGCATAAATCACACCTTCCAAGAGTGGTGATGATTTGTATGAATGACGCTGCTGCAGTGCCTCTGCCTCACCACCACCTCTAGCCCTGGCTTCTACATCCTGGAAACAAAATCTGGATTTTCTTAGGCTGAAGTCATGTCACTGTATCACCATGAAGGCTGCTGCCTCCTCACTGCTCGCTGTCAAAAGGTAATGGCTTATTGATCCCCCACAAACTGATCAGGCAAACGTGCCTCCTGATACATATGGAGACATACAAGCCCGAGTGCTCTCAGCACCACAACGCTTGCTACCCAACTGGATTTCTCACCCAGTGCCCCTTGGCGTCACATCCACGCATCTCTTAAATGCCTCCAGGGATGGGGACTCCCTGAACACCCTGTCTGTGAAGAAATTCTTCCTGGTGTTCAGTCTAAACCTTCCCTGGCACTACTTGAGGCTGTTTCCTGACATCCTATCACTTGGCCACCTGAGAAAAGAGACCACCACTCTCCTTGCTGCACAGTTTTGCATCCAAAAGTATCGAAGCTAGCATCACCCCACAGCACTCAGTGTCTCTGCGTGCTCATTAAGCGCAGTCTGTAATTGCCCAGCTGTGTGGTTTCTGTTCTGCCCTCATCCACATCTGTGATGAGCAAGGGGTCACTGCACCACTGCCCTACTATTTTCCCAGTATTTTCACAGCTTGTAGCACAGCTTGCAGGGATGCTGTGGCTTAGTCCTGTGCGCTCCTGGAACCACACCAGCTCCAAAACTTCCCCTCCATCTCGTGTCCCCAAAGGCTCGGTGTCCAGACCGCAGCAATCTGAGTGGGGAAAGCAAAAGGAGCATGCGAGAGCCCCACCGCAGAGGGCAACCCAGCCTGCCAAGGTCTGGAGGTGTGTGGAGCAAGTTCAGGAGGCTACCAGGAAAAACATATGTGTTGCAAATGTTCTGGAACATGTAGAAGCTGTTGGAAAATTTGAAAAGTTCCAGTTAAAATAATAATAATAATAAAAAAAATAGCATGATACAGCCAGCGGAAACTTGTGGTGCAATTCCTGCTGACCAACATCCACCATGCAGACTTTACAAATTTTTCATTTTCCTACACAAAGGTGTTAAGGAGGGAGGACTGCAGAAGTTCAGGCAGCAAGTGCTTTTCCTGCGCAGAGTCCTGCGAATGCACTGCTAATGTGTTGACTTCTGTAAGTTATTCAACACACAGGAAAATGTGGAAAAATGGATTTTTATTAGTGTCCCAGTTATGAATAGATGTAAAGCCAAGCAACATTAAAAGCAGTTTCACAGCTGTTTCAGCATAACAATTTCTTCGTAAATAAAGCGAACATTATGTCAAAACAGCTGTGAAAGTGATTTTATTGAGTCACTGGGCACAAATATCGTGTAACGTGTCCTTTAATTATTTCACAGTTTTGTAGATTTCACTAATAAATAACATGTGGCAGCGGGATATTTACGGGCTCCTGCAGCTTGCTGGGTAATTACACTTAGGGAGATTTGTGGCACGGTGGAACCGCTGTGTCTGGGTTTTGGTATGTCGTGCTCTGCAGTCTGAAAAGCATCCCTCCTTCACCGCCTTGCCTGCGCTTTGTATTTGCTTCCACAGGAGCTGTTAGACGGAAGACACAAACCCCAGCGCTTGTCTTCCCTAAAAGATTTGACTTTTGCTGGTTTTCTTATTCCTGCTTTCCCTGAAGAGTAGTAGAAGCCTTTTAGACTGACAATACAGCATTGTGACATATTTGGGTACCAAAACCAGCTTCAAAGGTGGCCTCAGTGTAAACCTTCTGTTTAGATGGCAGCGGTTGCCTCCTCATGAGCTCTGTACACACGGTTGAATTTTTTCAGTGCCAGCCACGGTTCACGGCAGTGAAGGCTGCCAGTGGCAGAGCGCGTCAAGGCTCCAGCATGGAGCATCTCATGGCTGCAGGTTCCCGTGGCGGGCAGCTGGCAGCCAAGGCTTCTCAGCAGTGCCAACAAAGCAGAGTCATGCTGCCTGCAGAGCAAGGAGAGCCGCTTGGTGCTCGCAGCAGGTCAGTAGAGCTCATGGGGCAAGTTGGGAAGGTGCAGGAGATTTTGCAGCACATACAGACAGGTGCAGGTGAGGACCTCGCTATCTTTTGTGGGTACACCAGAAGCAAACCCATGCGCTGCCCTGTGCAGGTGTGCCACACGAGACCTTGATTTCCCCATCTCTGGAGGTAGCTCAAGCATTGGAACAGGCTGCCCTGGGAAGTGGGGGAGTCATGATCCCTGGGGGTATTTAAATGACACGTGGATGTGGCACTAAAGGACATGGCTTAGTGATGGGACTCAGAAGGTCAGGCTGACGGTTGGACTTGGTGATCTTGAAGGTCCCTCCCAGCCTGGATGATTTCATGATTCTGTGATGCACATGCACTCTCCCTCTTACCAGGATCATGTAGGACAGACACATCCCACAATGAGTAAGTGACACAAGGGCCACCAAGAATCCCACAGGTCAGTAGTATCCATCCTGTTTTTAATGAAGAGCTCTACAGTAGTTTTGCCCTTGGACATGAAGGGTCGTGAGATTTGTGTGTCTTATTTACATCTTTGTCGTTTTGACATTAAAAGTTTGGAAGTGGCTGCTGTCATTAGCTGTCCTGACACAAATAGAAAATATGAGACCCTGGAGAAAACGTGGATGGGAAATTGTAAATAAACTTATGAGAAGATTGCAGTGTGGAATATGTCACGTTGTATGGCTGGGAGCTGACCGAATTTGTTCATCTCCTTAGCTCCTGTGGGCTAAGAGGTCTCATCTGTATGTGCCTCTCTGCAAAGCAGGAGCACTTGAGCTGTTACATTAACAACTACAAACTGCAAATTGCAGCTCTCTCTATTTTCCTCGGGAATATAGGTTACACCATCATGAAACTCTGTTTCTGACAGGGACAAATCTCTGGGAATTAATTTGCCATTGATTTTCTTTTCAAGACTTTGAGAGATTGCTGGGGACATGCAAGCAAGAGTTGCTGTTGCCACTAGTTTGGGACCAAAAGAAAAAAAAAAAAAAAAAAAGAGAAGAATTTAAAGCAGAGAAGCTACATGGCACTGAACTGCTGGCCCAGGAGGTGGGTGGTAGATCCCATTGTACATCTTGGACTGTGAACCTCAGTCTCTCATCGTCCACCATCTAAACGGTCGACATTTTTCTAACCCAACTATTTTTGTAGCTACTTTCATTTGGGATTTCCAAAGCAATGTATCACCGATCTAAAACTGTTCCCATCACCTGGAAGGTCGCTGGGAGCAGACACCAGACGGAGCACATTGTGGTCCTGTCCTTCCTCCTGACCTGCCTCCCTGCCCATGAGCAGCACTCCCGCTCACAGCCTGATTGCGCACCTGAGCACTGAGAGTGGCTTTTGGAGAGACCGAGCAACAGCTGACAGATCAAGGCTGGGAATGAGCCCTCTTTTATCTAGAAAAACTAAAATGAAAATGATTGGAAAATGTTTTTATTGCTTCCTCAGAGGAGATGATTAGGGAACCTGAAAGTGAAGGCTGCTATATTGAATGAATTGTTTGAATTTCCACAGAAAATCCTTGGGTTCAAATGAAAGACTGCTTTAGACAGCAGGAGGTTTTTGCCCATTTTTTAAAGCATTTTTATTAGTATTAGCAAATATATTTGCATAATTTTTACATCCAGAATATCCCAACTGGGACTAATTATCCACTATGTTAGACAACACACAAACACGCAGCACAGACAGCCTCTGATCGGGGAGATTCACAGCCCAGTGCTCGGCCGCAGCAAGTAACACTTGACAGGCCAAAGCGCTCATTCTTTCCTTTTTTCCATGTACTAAAGAGGGCTCCCATCCAGCCCCGCAGCAGCCCTTTCAGACACCAGGAGAACAAGGAAATACTGTGCAAAGGCCTGGGGCTGGAAACCCAAGCCAAGGCTCCTCACTCCGGAGCAGAATTCATGTCTTACATTAGGCAAGACGGCTCAGCATCTCACTGCCTTCCTTACCTACCTGTGAAGTGGCAAATGCCCTTCCTTTTAGGGATGGGGTTCGGATGAGGCCATTGAGAACTGCAACGCCCTGCATTAAGGAAGGCTTACAATCATTTAAGAGAAAAATAATATTTACAATCTTTTATCACCCACAAGCAATAAAACCTAAGCCCCTCAGACTGGGTGGACTGGCGGTTGAGGGCAGTCATTTCCCAATCAAAGCAGTAATGTTTATGGTTTCCAGCACTAAAACTCAGCACTTTCAAGGTCAAAAATGTTTCTCCAGCGAGCTGGCCAATCCCTGATATTTGCAATCCCTGATAACATTGCTGCTTATAAATGCATGTTCCTGCCCTGCTGTCAGGTTCTCGGTGTGACTTCACCGTTTTTAACCAAGTGCACACCCACAAAAGCAGGGCTGCTGCTCATATCCAATTCTACACCATAAGCTGAACCACCAAGAGCAAAATGCAGGCTGTAAAACTTGTTGAGATCCAGCTACCAGGAGGCTGTCATGTGCAATAATCCAACAGCTTGCTGTGGTCAGTGACAAAAAATGGGCAGACGAGGCTTTGTATCAGATGCACCACAAATCCAGCGCTCTGAGATGTCAGCCCCCCAGGACCACGTGCTCGTGCCACCGACACCACCTCTGGCTTCCTCCTTTCTGTGGGGTACCAACTGCAGATGCTGGTCCAAGCCCATGCATCAAAGTGTGCCCAGCCCTGCCCAGAGGCAAGGGGCTGTGTGCACTGGGCCTGCAGCGTGAGCATCCGCTTGGGGTGCACAGAGGGAATAAGGTGTAATTTCATGACTGAAGTGAGTAGTTAGTCCAAGTGAAGCTGTTTGCAAGGTTTAATCCCATCCCATCCCATCCCCTGCACTCAAGAAGAAATTTGCCTTTAATTGGTGTCAGGAAAATCCTCCAGGTTACCACATGGCAAGACCGGCATTAACTGAAGCCCCCCAGAGGAGTCTTGCTTCTAAAATCAAGCAGAAATGATCATTAACTTGGGGATGTGACCTCATACAACATTGCTCGTGCAATGCTCTGTCAAGGTTCTTCCTTGCAGTGGCCAAGACAAATATACAGGAAGAAAAATGTGTGAAAGGCAAGAGTGGTTAATGTGTCCAGAACACAAGTGGCATTTCAGTGACTCTCAAACATGGAAAATATGGCCCTTGGAGAGCTGCCAAGAACAGAGTGGTGCTGGTCCTCTGAGTATATCCCATATAGTGACTGTCTGTAGGCATCAGTGCTTCTGGCTCGCTCAGGCCAGGCTCTCTTTCCCTTTCCCATCAACATTTGTATCCACGCTGCATCGGCTGCTCGGGTGGGAAACACCAAGGCATGAACTGCCTGGGAGAGAAGTGTATTCCATACAGCAAAAGGCAGCATGGGCACTGGAGGGCTGGCCTCCCATCTCCAGAGGAAAACCACAAAGTTTACATTGTCCTGGAGAGCCTTTGGCCAGGCTGCTTTCTGGGATATAGCTGCATAGTAGAATTACCTGGGTCCAGACTATGGAAAGTGGCTTTTCCATGTTGGATGTGGGCATTTCCATCCATGGAGAAGCCACAAAGGCAGTGGAAAAAAAGAAGCAGCAACATCTTTCTGCAGCAAGATTCAGAGCACATTGTTGCCCACATAGTCAAATATTTGCAGTGAGATGTGCCGCTAGGCAGCTTCAGGCTGATTATGCTCAGACTTCAACTGTTTCTCCAGAAACTTACTCTGAGGTCGGGCAATTAATAAAGGCAATGCAGAGGGCAAACGCCGAGCAGGAGGTGGGCTGGCATGGAAGACATCTAGGCATGCAGTAAGAATCATTAATCACTCTAAACAGCAAAAATACTCCGTGCCCAGTTAGCAGAAGGGTATCTAGAGACTAAATCTATTATTTGCAGACCTAGCTAGACTCCTACACCTACTTTGGTTAGGACCTGTCTAATTATAGGAGTGTGGAAAAGTACTGCCAGCAATACCAGACTGCAAAATATTTTACTTCGTGAATGTATTCATTTCTTGGTGGAACAGTAACAGGCTCTGGAATAGCATATTTATAGCTAACAAGGTGATAACCGTGTGATAAGATGGGGAGACGTTCGCGGCCCAGGGCTGTTTGGGCAGTCTGATCACAGGATAAACAGAGCTGTTAATGACAGCACCGGAGCTGCATGGTGAGTCACCCCCATCCAAGAGCTGAAGCGTGCTTACCTCTGTTAAGGAGCAGCCTGAAGGCCTACACACCTGCTGCAGGAATCTGCTGCCTGCCTGATTTGGGTGGGGTGAAATGCTCTGAGGGAAAAATTGAGCAGAGCAGCATGCTCTGTGGGGACCCAGCCCTGGAAGGGAGAAGGTGGCCATGACACTGTCCCCCAAAACACATTCCCTTGTCCCCTAATGCCACCATGGAGCCAGGGACTTGTTTATGGGTGCCCCTGGGAGCCCCTGGAGCCAGCTTTGCCAGGACAGGGGCACCCAGTGGGGATGGCAGCAGGGCAGTTTCCCCTCCAAAACACGTGTGGTGGTCACCCCATGGCCGCTCAGCACCAGAGGCTCCAGAGGCAGAGCATCCCCTCGCTGCCCCACCGCTGCCTGTCAGACCTGTGGGACCGGCTCCAGAAGAAGCCATGGGGATGCTCAGGGGCTGCAGCACCTCCCCTGTGGGGACAGGCTGGGGGAGCTGTTCAGTCTGGAGAAGAGAAGGCTCCGGTGACGCCTCATCGCTGCCTTCCAGTGCCTGAAGGGTCTTACAGAGCCCAAGGGTGACAGTGACACTGAAATGCCAAGCAGGGGAAGGCTAGGCCACACAGCAAACTTGCATCCTTTCTTTCAACCTTGTTAAGCTTCTGAATCTGAAAGATAACTTAATTAAAGTGAATAAAGGTAATAAAGGCTTAGGAGGAGGAAAATAGAGCAGCAAGCCTCAAGCAGAGAGATGCAGACAAGAAAGAAAAAAAAAAAAAAAAAAAAAAAAAAAAAAAAAAGAGCAGGAAGAAGTAAAGCACAGGCTTCATTAACTTGGTTTTCAGATTCCTTTCAGCCAGGCTTATTAAGAAAAAAGACATGTCTTGGGCTGCACAATGGATGAAAAGCAGGGCATGGAGCTTTTCTTGAAACCAATGCCCTTGCACCCACCAAGCTGGAACTGCTCAATGGGTGCAGAGGGGTCGGCAGCCAGGCAGGGTGAGGGCCTGCTCTGGCCCTGTGCTTCCCTCATGACAGCCTCATGACAGGTGGAAGCTTGGCAGAGCTGCCCCCATCCTCCTGTCGGCTGTGGAGGCAACCATCAGTAAATGAGGATTTTTGTGGGGAAAGGAAGGGAGATGCAGCCCTGAAACCTTCTCAGCCCTGGTGCTGTGAAATGGAAAATAACCGCAAAGGAGATTCAGAACTGCACTCCTTAATGGTCTTATAAGATGTTTGCTCCTTGTTCTGCTATGACCCATTCACAGCAGAAATAGGGCACCTCTGCAGTGCAGGTCTAGTAATGATAACCCCATCAAAGCATGCTGTTATTTCCTAGTAGACTTTCCCAAGCCAAGACATCCATGCAGAATCTAAAAGTTGCAGATAGCTTTAGTTATACAGGACTCCAAAAATGCTTGGGTATTGTCTGAAAGCAGCTGAAAATCATTTTTTACAAAGACATTTCATTTAATGTGGCAGGAAAAAAAAAAAAAAAAGGAAAAAGAAAAAGGGCTTTAAACCAACATTTTTATCCTTCTTTTTAAGCTTCTGCAGAAAGCAGAAGAGGGCCATCCAAAAGCCACTGAATGCAACAAATTAAAGTTCTGCTTCAACAGGCTGGAAACACCTAATGCAGAGTGAAAACTAATTCTTAGATGTCCTGCAAGTCAGCTGTTTTAAATGAGGACAGAAGCAATTGCGTGTGCCTTGTCACTCCCACATTAGGTATTGCTGCAGTGTTAGATGAGGGGATTGGCTGGCAGAGGGAGAACCTGTCTGCTGACATAAAGAGAGCCTCAGTTACATACATCTCAGCTTCTGCTGGACTGCGGGCTGGCTGTGAGACCCTTGCAGTGCAGTCTGGGAGCCATGTGATGGGTCTGCTGTGACAAGCCTTTCCTCTTCCTCTGCCAGGAGATGGTGATTGTGGTGCAAAATAACAGAGCCAGAGAGCAGGTTTTGTACACTGCACACAAGCATCAACATGTAGAGTGCAATGCTTAGGACACACTGGGAAAAAAAAGAAAAAAAAAAAAAAAAGCTAGACCTGAGCACTCAGACAATAGGTGAACAGGATGGTATGTTGAAAGTGAGCATGAAATTGTTATCACCAATTTGTTCATTGAAATTGGATGAAGAAAATTTTAGCCCACCAAAGAAAACCGTATTCATGGGCTTCTGCAAAAACACAGGACTGTGAAGGCAAAAATGCAGACATAACGATAATGGACAGCAATAAGAAGATGGCCAATTCTTAATGGTTGTCTCAGTATCAAGCTGTGCACTTTCCAACTGTAGCAGAGGTTTTCTTTCACGCAGCTCTGAACCCCTGAAAGCTTTGCTTGTTCTCTTTCCATAACTGACAAAATACCATATCTTTTGCTTTCTTTGGGACTTGTAAAGGAAAGCCAACTATCTTGAAATTGCAATTAATTCATCACTAGTCGTATTATCTTGACATTGCTTCACTGTCACTTCAGTACAATTTGCTTCCTGTCTTTGTGAAGGGGTTGACATGACCGCATCAAGCTGTTTTTATTTATCCTGTAAGCAATAGCCACTGCTCCCACACCCCTCGTGAGAAAGAGGCTGCATGAGGTTGGTTGAGTCAAACCCTGCAAGCCCAGACATCCATCAGAAACATTATTCATGTGCACCAGTCCCTGAGTCAGGTTGTGAGTGGTAGCAAGGGGCACGGCTGGCGAGCTGGGACTGGGAAGAGGCTGGAACCAGCCCTTGGCCAAGGCAATGGCAGAGGGGAGACTGTTTTTTGGAGAAACCACTGAGTGCCAAGCAGACCACGGGGCCCAGGCGGTCAGTATTCCAAACTGGTCCTTCAACCCACGTGTCATTCTGAGATAGCCGGATGTAGCAGGGAAAGCAGGACATGCTAAGCCTGACAACACAAGGCTGCAGCCCTTTGAAAGAGGATGACGTGTGGCAGCTCACTGTCCTTTGATTTTAGAATCACAGAAATTTTGGGCTTGGAAAAGACCCTTAAGATCACCACGTCCACCGCTAAACCGTGTTCCATGCCCCTACAGTGGGGAATGACAAACTGCAAAGCACTGAGGAAAAGGAAATACATGGAAAAATACACCAGGAAGAGAAGCGTTCAGTGTCTGGGAGCTTTGCCTCCCATTTGGTCATAGCACACTTCTACAGCATCACTGCTCAAGATGATTTATTTGTATCAGTAGGACCTCCCTCCCTCCCTCCCAAGCAAAGGAAACAAATGGGACTTCTGAGAGACTGGGGAAACCCTAACAGAGCGTGCAGTTACAGCTCATCCCTAGCCTGAGTAATCTGTGTATATATGGAAAAAGGTCATGTTGAGGGAGGATTTCCTTGGGAAAAAAAAATGGTTTACAATAGTGGAAATAAATACACTTCGCAAACCACTGGAGATTATGCAAGCCAGCTGCGGCTGGATGAATCTCAGCAAAAAGCAGACCTTTCTGTGCAGCCCCAAGAACCCACAGCCCCTCCTCGGCATCCAGCCCCCGGCTCAGAAAAAAACAGCCACAGGTTTTTAGCTATCTGCCTACATTGAAGGCCATGTTTGCCTGCAGTTAAGAAAAGGCTTCATTTCAAAACCCTTAACCTTGTGCTGGGGTGAGCGTTATATAAGGCCAATAATTTTAATCACATTTGAAATAAATTTGATTTAAAAGAACAGAGCTCCGAGTTAGAGAGAGCATCAGACAGTAGGATAAGAGTCAGTCTAACCTACTGGTTCTCATTTCCTTTACTTGACTAGGCAAGAGTGGGTCCAGGAGTTTAATGCTTAAAGAAATGTCATCACGTGGCATCAAACACATTAACTTCCTAAGCTAATGTACCAGCCTGGAATATTCCTTCACCCTGCTTCTTCCAGTTTGGATGCAAGGTGTGCTGGGTGGAACAGAAACACAGAAACACACGTCCCCATCGCCTGCTGAGAAAACCTGCTGTGTCTGGTTCTGGAGGTGGGGAGGTAACACGATGCCAGCTTGGTATTTGGGGGATTTCCTAGGCAGAGCTGCGCTGTCCCCGCTGTCCCCGCTGCAGCCCGATGGAAACCTGCCTTTGAAGTCATCTTTAGAAGCAATCCCCTGGCAGCCAGCCAGCCATGGGAGGCACACCAAAACCAGATGCTTTCCAAGGATGTCTGGGGTGCCCAGCAGATAAAATAATAAACAAGGAGGACCAGCAGCGAGGGCATTTTTTAACCAGGATGAAGAAATGGAAGCAGGGAATTAGACCAAGATGGGGAGCTGGAAGCCACTGAGCCAGACAAATCAGTGTGCACTGATCCACGTGCCCCGAGCACAGCAGTTAAACACGAACATTATCTGCTGAAATTTCTTAGTGTTGTGGCCAAGCTTTCATAAGTACAAAACTACTTCAGATATTAAAAATGCAAGGCATGGGTTTTGGCACATGGAATGAGATGAGTCATTGTTTCAGAGTGACTTTCAATATATGTGGACGCTAAATGAACGGTGTTTGATTATAATTCCTCTCCTGAGGTATTTATGGGTATAATTAGACAGACCTTTCAGAAATTAAAGGTGATGAAGTTGTAATGAATGAAATTTTTATTGAAGTGAGGCTTAAGAAAATACAATGACTAAGGCACAGGGAGAGTCACGGGAAGAAAGGACCCACTGGGAAAGTCCAGCTGTCCTGGGGATAAATAGAGCTGAGCTGCAGAGCCTCTGCTCCTGCAGTTCAAATCTCCTGACGAAATCTGCTGCTGGTGTGAAGCTATGCAGCAGAACGTATCTCAGATCCATGTACAATTTCTATTTTCTAAAGAACAACATCAGGAGTTGCCCTGAGTCTCACTGGGAGGAATGATGTAATTGAACATAGCATGGAAGGTCACTGTTCCCTCTCCCACATATGACTTCAGCTTTTAATCATGCCCACTGCATCTTCTGTGCTGATGATGGGCTCTCTAAGGAACGCAATTTTAAAACAATTCCTGCCAACTGCCTGCTAGCCCTCAGTGTTTATTTTTTTCCAGCAGTGAGGCTGTGTGAGACACTTGCTCATGCAGTGTTTTCAGAAGTTTGTGTTAGAAAATCCTGGTCACAGCTAAACCTGTTGTCACCTGGTTGCAAGCTGCCCATAGATCAGCTTATGCTGCAGCTCTTCAGAGGTTTCCTCATCTGCAAAATCACCAAATCCAGCTTGCCTTAAGAAAGTTGTCATCTGATATAGGTAATCACTCAGATCAGCTCCATGAGAAGAAAAAACCCTTCACTGTAATGCAACCTGGGCAGACGCAAGAGCTCCAGAAGCTGCAGGGATCCAGCAGGGATTGAGTGGGGATGAAGCAGGGATCAAGTGGGGGTGTAGCAGGGATCTGGCAGGGCTCTAGCAGCCCACTCCACCTGCCTAGGGCAGGGAAGCCCAGGTTAAATGCCAGCAGGCTTGGATATCACCCTCCTGGTCACACTTTGAGAGCTCTGCAAGGACTTTACTGGAAGATAGGAGCTGCATTAAACAGCAGAAGCCCGTGTTCTCTGTGCCAGGTACCACAATGCCCTGTGAATCTTATCTCCCCTTGTGCAACTACCTTTCCGTTGGGGTTTCCTCCGTGTGTGTCTGGAGGTGCACAGGAATGACTGGGAAGTATTAATCCAAGCAAACGTAGCAGAGGCAGCAGGCCTATGATCAGCAGGTCAGACAAAAAGAGCTGGCTCCAAGACTAACTAGGAATTAGGGTCCATTGGCTTGAGAAGGTTTGTTTCTTAAATCAAAAAGGACATAAGGTGTTTTATTTTGGACCCTACATATAACAAAAAGGCAAGCTATTGTGCCCAAGAAATATGACTCCCAAAATACGCATTTTAGGAGATCACACCTAAAGAATGCATGCTTGAGTAGTGTTTTTTCACCTGAAAAATCTGGGCACTGACCACGCAGCTCAGAATAACTGCAGTGTGTGCACAGACTTAGCCCACAGTTCAGAGGCTGAAGGGCTTTCCTTCTGCCCACCTCCACACGACCAGTCAGCTGGTGTGCAGAAGAGAGGAATGCCCTGGTACCCTGGGATATGCCTCTGCTAACAGCTGGATGAGTCACTGTCTGCCAGGGGCTGGGGGATGCAGAACTATACGCCCATGGTTATCCACGTGCTGCGTTCCTAATGCTAATTGTCTGCTTGCAGCTTGGTAATTAGCAGATGAGCAGGGATCATCGTCGGTTAATAGGCATCATTCTTCCTCAGTGCCTGATCTCCCTCTGTGTTTCCAAGCATATCATCCATGAGCTGGACTGGAGTGAAGTGCTGAGGGCTGCATGAAACCACAGTGCAAATGGAGAGGGGACGAGCGCTGAGCACGGGTCAGGGACCGCTCTGGGTCCGGGCATGCATGGCCCCAGCAGGCTGAGCTCCCGAGCAGCGGGTGGCACAGAGAGGAGACTGTCAGGGACAACATTCGCCAGAATGGTGGGGAACTGGACAAAGGAGGCAGCAAGAAGACAAGTGCCTGGTGTGACACTTGTTAGGGATAACCTACTACATTAACACACAATGGAAAAATACTGTGATGGGCGCGTGTAACAGGGTGCAAGCGAGATGTGAGTCATGCTGTTGTGAAAAAGTAAGATTAAAAAAAGCAAACCTCCTGCTTAGATGTCTAAATAGGGAGGACAACCTCCCTGAAGGTGTACTGCTGCTCTGTGTAAGCCCTGGAAAAGCTTTGTTTCAAGGCTGCAACCACTTTGGGGAGCACAACGGGACAGGGCAGTGCAGAGAGAACCAGAAGCACCCAGCAGCCTCAAAGGCACAGTGGTGGTGGAAACAACTCGACGTCTGGATTGGTGACCATGAGAGGGGACATGCAAAGTCTTTAGGAGGAGAATAAGGCAGTCTCCAAGGCCTGGGCAGTAAGAGCAAGGAACAGGGGTGGTAAGGGGATGAGGTGGGAGATGATGGCCCCCAGGACAGACGAGGAGAATTTTGGGGGCTCCCTAGATGTGAGAAGGACATTCATTCAGGAGGTGGGGCTGGAAGGAGCCTGTGACCTCCTGCTGCCAGCACCACTTTTCTGCTCACTGCTCTTGGGCAACCTCAGGGAGGTGTGCTGAGCCCACCTGGGTACCTAACATTTCCACATCCCCATCGCCTTTTGTTGTTGTTGTTCTTTAGATACATATTGATCATTTTTCAGGTTTTTCTTCAGCTCTGAAAGAACGTTCTCCAAAGCTTCAAAATTTTAGCTCTGCTGAGAGAAAGGAAACCCACAGAGAAATGCTGGCACAGCTGCATGGGCACGTGTGGCCCAGACTCCTTCATGAGAAAAGGAAAGCCGCACAGCATGGGGAGGCATGTTCCAGACAACACCGTGGTTCTCAGCCCTTGTTTTTGGTTTTAATTTGCTGGATATTGGCTTAGCATGTGACCACCCACTGTCCTGCAGAAGAACAGTGCGGGCAGAGGACTGAATTAAACCAAAATGTTCCTGTTTTGATTCCTGTCCCGTGAATTGCAAACTGGTGATTTTCCACTTGGAAGAAGTGGTCCCCATCTGCCTTGGAGCTGCAGTGGGGGCATTGTGGGGGCTCGGAGCATCCCACACTCCCCAGCCCCCCAAGCTCACTCCCAGGCGAGCATCTGTGCTGGGGATGGGCAGGAACACATGGATGCTGGAAAAGCCTGGCCAGCTTCCTCTGCCCCCAGATCAGAAACAGCCACCAGGATAAAGGCACTCACGTCCCCTCCCAGGACGAAGCTCACCCAGGCTGCCTAAGGAGGAGCTGAGCATCACTGCTGCTCGCAGCTGTGGAGCCAGGCAGGGCATCAGAGCAGGGCACCAGAGCTGAGAAAGCCCCTTACTGATCCCAACTCATCTCTGAAGATCCCTGCTCTTTGTGGCTCTGCAAAATGATGTTTTTGCGTTTGATCCTTTTGTAGCAAGAGGCAGCTCTGCTTAGAGAGGGCACTCAGCACCCACCTGATGCCTGTAATGATGCAGATATCATCAGCTACAGAGGCAGTGGCTGCACAGGAACGCCTGCCCGATACTGCTTTAATCTTGTTTTCATTTTTGTGCTCTTGAAGGTTAACTTCAGAGCTGGGAGCTAAAGCTGGAGCTCATTTGCTCAGAGCCTGCACTGCGTGCAGACATCAGTCCCTTTCTCACACATTCCTCACGCTGCCCTTAACCTTCTTGTGAAGGATCTGTTTGTGCAGTGCAGCGAGTGAGAGATCAAGGCGAATATCAGCAAGGCCACAGCTCTGCTCGGGCTCCAGCTGCCTGACATTTACTGCAGTCTAGACAACACAAAGTGTCCCCGTGAAGTGGCTCTGGTCCATGTGCACGCACGGCCACCCCAGGAACAAAGCTAGCCCGTGCTTTTCATACAGCAGCGTGGTTTCCCCTGTCCTTTTCAATTTATTACACTCTGCTTTGTACACTGCATGTGTGTCAGCTCCATCTACACAGGGATTACTCACATGAGGGCAGTGCTGAGATGCCAGGGGAGAAATCCCAGTCCTGTCACCAGGCACAGGCACTCACTGATGTCTCAGAGCTTGTCAGCTCATGAGCATTAATTGCTACGGGAGCCCTAAGAGGAGCTGACCCTGAGAGGCTTGCAGCCAAAATTCAGTCTTTTGGGGTGTTCCTGGAGAGAAAATGGTACCAGAGCTGCTTGTCCATGTGAACACTGCTCCTATCTAAACCACATCAACTCCTTGGGCCTACAGTTAAGGATGCTTCTCATCCCCAGCCCCTCCAACAAGGCTTCACCCAGCTTCTAGAAACAGATGCAGACTGCATTTCATGTTCCTCCTGCACCCACCCACGACGATGGAGCAGGTGGGTCCCTGCAGGGATCACCCTACTCTTGCTCAAAAGGATGAGCACTCAGTAACTAACAACAGTAAGGGAAGCTCTTCTTTGCCTTTAAAGTCTCAAGTCTCCTTCTGAACATTGAGGAAACTTCTACAGCAACCTTGAGACATCAGCACCTTCCTAAATGCCAACCACCATAACACGTATTGACCAGGCACTGGCTGCGCTGCCACCAGATGAGCAGTGCCAGAGTGAACGTGTGTCACTGCCACTCCTACGTGGACCATCCATTTGAGCTTTGTTTCTCCTGTCAAGCTCTGCTCCATCACCACCCATCTATGGCAGGGCAGCAGCAGTACCTGTTGGGAAGAAATAGGGCAGATGGGGAAAACGAGCTTTTCAGTCTTTTCCACTGCTTGTTTCCACCAGGCGGGGCAGATGCCAGAGCTCCCTTTGGGGAGCACAGGGGTACACCCACCCAGCCTCACCACAGTCCAGGCAGGGAGGCTGGAAAGCCAAGCGTGGCCCAGTCAGGTGCTTAGTGTGGATTACATCCTTCCATAGTGTTTCTTCTGTTGTTTCAAGTTCAGTTGTGTAATTCAGCCAGCTTCTCGCAGTTCTCGCTTCACATCTACTCCAAATGAGCCTATTACACTGAGGATTAGGTTCCCCCTGTGTCAGACCCCAGGGAAGGACTGGGAGTTCATCCAAGGCCCCGGCCTTTGTTTGGTTCGCACATTGTGCAAAGGGTCAGTACTCCTGCAGGCCTAAATACGCAGCCTAAATCATAGAGAATTAATAGGATTTTATACGGGAATGAGTAGGAGTTGCTTTCTACTCTTATTTATTTGGACTAGTGCCGATAACAGCCTGGGGATTTTCCAGACAGCACAGTCCCTGCTCAGATTTCTGCAAACAAGCCCATGCAGACAGACGGACAGCATCGAGGAGGGAAACAACAACTGGGCAGGATTCGTTACGGTCACCTCTTATCTGCGGCACGTTGGCACGCTGGGCCGCAGGATGGAAACAGGCCGCCCCAAGTATGAAAACAAAAGCATCTTAACTTGCATTTGCAAGAAAAACAAAGGAGTGCTTTTAGCAGCGCTGCCTTGACCCCATGAGCTCTGACTGCACGGAGGCTGGGGTGGGACCGCAGAGCCCCCTCCAGCTCCCGGAGCTTTACAAAGCAGCACTGAAAACTGCTGCTCTCAACGTTTGGCACGCCAAGCCCACAGCCCAGCGGCGGTCAGCACGGTGAGGTTTCTACGCGGGCAGTTCTAGAGCGATCTAATGGTTCACGCTGCTGGTTCCCTGTTTCTCTTGTCTGTTTTCCTGAGGGGAGCAAGAGCCAGCGCTGAAAAGCCCAGCTTCTACCGTGCAAACACTGCAACCCCAACTTGCCACGGACCGAAGCACCACAGGGAGGCCCTCAGAAAGCAGCTTTCTAATGGAAAGAAATACTTCAAATTGTCTCAGACTTCCATCTTCTGATTTGTTCTACTGCAGTTCCTTGGGAAGGCAAGCCGCTTTTCTTCAGATGTTCCTGCCTCCCTCTCAGTTAGGCACTGAGAGTTGGGTGTTACTGGGTACTCGTCACACTACAGATACAGGAACTGGTTTTCACAATTGTTTTCACAACCCCTCTGCTCATGATTAGTCACGAGTGCACAGCATAAGTCACAGTCTGAGACAGCACCCACAGACAGGACAAACCTGTGTCACATCTTTGTATCAGTGAAGACCAAAAGCAAGCCCCCAGGAATCACGAACTCCAAAAACTCTCACCCAGCAGTAAGCTCCTAGCGTAAAGCTGAGCTTGTGGCTCCCTCTGCTGCCAGGAGGAAGGACAAGATGAGAACGTGAGCTACTAGCACCAGGCATAAAAGAAAAAAAAGAAAAAAAAAAAAAGGTTCAACCAAGGCCTGTTCTTCTGATTAACTAATGCACTAACGACTGCTGCCGAAAGACCAACAAAACAGAGATTGCTTCATCGTGGAAATTTCTGACAGAGGTTTAAGATGTGCAGTTCTTCACTATGTCACTATTGATAGGTTTTGGGGTCCTCTTAAGGAAGTAATCTCTTTTGGTAATTTTTAACTTTAAGCAGTACTGTTTGATGACATAAATTCATGTTTTTGCAGTGGAAGAGAATCCCAGATAAAGGACAATGTCATAAGCACTGTTGCCAAGATTGCCAGCAGGAAAGAAAAAATAAATACAAGGAATCCTGCATTTTGTTTTCCAGTCTCCCCACTGTTCACTACGTTGCCCTAGCGTTTCACTGCTGCACGTGCTGCCTTTAAATCTCAGTTTACATTTACCCACAAACAAAGAATTACTTTTCTTTTGCTAGTATATATATTCCATGATCTCATGCCAAGAGAAACGTGTGTATGTTTTGGCAACGAGCACAGGCACACAGCGCAGTTGGGCATTATTTCTGCAAACAAAGCTTGCAGTGAAGTCAAGAACTTCATTTACAGACCTGACACAAAGAAACATCAGAAGCTGCCTCACAAACGTTGGTGCAGGCAATGCAATGGAGACAGACTGAACCTTTGCAGGCAAACACTTTTTGTTTTGTAAGGACACACATACCTTTAGAAAATTTTATTGCTGAATAGCTCTTGTTAAAAGACGGAAACCATTTGGATAGGCAATTTGAGTTAAGTATACAGATCTCTTACGAATACCATTTTAAATATAAATTTCAATTACAACAGCAAAAAAGCAACAGCCAAGAAATGCCATTTGCACACTCTCTTCTCCATCTAATACCAGGTAAGAAAAGAACTTGGGAGGTACCAGGAAGGCAGTGGGAATGCACTGAAAGGCCATTTTCCGAGCCTGCTTTTCTCCCTTCTTCACTTCCTACCACAGCACCGTAGAATGCCTTACATATTTGCTTTCCACGTTTCAGAGTATACATATCACACTAATTTGTAAATGATTTTCAGCTTGGCGTCCTTCAAATTAAACTTTGGCCGGGACCAGCACCTGGCAGAGCTATAATACAACTGAGCAATATGTAGAACAAGCACAAACCCGAAAGCACTGAATTTCTGGCACCGAGCAGTTAAAGGCACTTTAGTTGCCTACATTTTTTTGGTAATAAAAGCCCTGAAGAAAATTTCTAATGCTAATTAAAATCCCAAGCAACAAAACCAGAGACTGATTTATAAGCACATTAGTTATAAGAGCAGCAATGTTGGAGTTGCAGAGGTTCAAGCCATGTCATTGAACTCTGGCCAAATCTCAGTTTATGCTTGCTAGAAGGCAGACAAAAACCACTTTACATCATAAAGTAAGCCCTTTGCTTGCCCTCTCTTTCTCAAAACACGCGTTACATATCAAAGGGAGATGATCTGTCTAATAGCCTATAATCTTGCCCCTTTGCACACTAGAAGGGGCGGGGCTTTACCATTTCCTTTGGCCATTCCAGCTCTTCTGTTACCTCACCGATGGCCTCTAAGGCGTTGTTTATCGTTGAAGCAGAGGCTGACTGCTGACAGGGTCAATGGCCAGGAAGAGAAGTCCAGGGTTCCTGTCTCTACTCCCAAAACAATATATGCAATTCTGTTCTCGTTCTGGCATTGAACTGTAATGCCAGAAGTTACAACGTTCAAACGTACAAGTTACAACGATCCAAAAGCCCTTTGTTTGCACTGCCTCCCAGGCTGCAGCCTTACGCCCTCCTCCTTGCTGTGCTTCTGGCCCCACTAAGCTCCCACAGGTCTGCACGCAGCAGTGATGTTCCACAAGCAGAGTTTATCTCATGCTCCCCTGGAAGGACAGAGAGCGACAAATGCACCTGTGCAGGACATGGGACTCACTCACCCGTGTTCAGAGCCACTTTCTGGTGTCACATCGCAGCCACTGCCACATCAATACAAATGGCAAGAGCCACCTGCCATGCACTTTGCAAGGATCCTGGCCACCCCACACCGTGTGTTTGGGCTCTAAACATACCTGCTGGCTTCATCCTTAACCTTGCTCCTGAACTTCTGAGCTGCTTGGGCAGGTACCATGCACCTACCTTCCTCACACCAGTGCTGGGAGCAAAGCAGAACTGAGGGCAACTCAGAGAGCTTTCACGTCAAAATGGGAAATTCCTCAACTACCTGGTCACGAGTAAGTGCAACTTAGTCTGACAGTTTTTGACTTGTGTTCAGAAAGGCTCCACATACCTTGATTTTCATAAGTTTGTCAAGGAAATGGGTTTCAGGAAGCAACCACAAGATGAATGAAAAGCCCAGAAATCAGTCAGCAATGGTCTGCTGCAGAAATTGAAAAAATTCTCACGTTCTGGGTAGACTTGGCCTAATCAATCTCCAGCCAGGAAGTGGGCTGGACAAGATCAGAGCTCAAACTGATCACCAAATGGCAGAGAAAGCTTCTCAGTAATAAAGAATGGAAGACAATAAACCAGACCACAAAAATTTACATGCAGGCTATTCATGCTTATTACAAAAATAATAAATTGGCAAAAGCATCTTCAAAGCTGTTCTTCACAACAACTTGCACGAAAGGGAGTCTGGGAGCACAGGCTGAGAGATAAAAATATTATGCCACTACAAGAAAAAAACGAACCACAAGACTTAGGCATAAACTGCAGCACAGCATAAAAGCCATGCAAACAGCTGAGCATCAGCAAGGGCAACAGCTGGAGCAGTGAACCACAGAACAGCAAGAATGATCAAGGGCTCTAGAAAACATTATCTCTCAGGAAGGAAACAGCATTTTTACTAGAGAAGGAAAAATGACTGAAAGAGAAGTGTTAACCATCTTCACATATGCAACAAAAGATGGTTGTGCAGAAGGAAAACAACCTGTTGCCTGTGGCCCTGGCGGACACTATAAATGGGCTGCACGAGGGACATGTGGAGAATGTGGTGGGAGACCCGCCAGCAGGGAGGACAGGGAAGCACTGGAACACACACTGGGGAGTCTTCTGCCCTAGAGCCCTGTCAGGCAGTTATACCAACAGTGACATAACTGGGGCAAGGGAATGGACCTGGTGATGTCCTTGGCTCTTGCCAGCCCTAGGACTCTAGGAAAGCAAACATCTTTGGCTGCTAAGGCCTTTTTGGTGTTTACCTTTTGGCCTCTGGAGGGACTCCTGCCATGATGATTACATAACAGCTCCTTTCGGTTATTTCATCCCTTTCCAATCACGTTGCGTAAGCACAGTTGGCAGAAATGCCAGCCTTCCTAGGCAACACCTTTCTGCAGTTTGTTCTTATTCCTAAGACTAACAGCCACAGTGACCCCTTCCAAAACCTAGGCCTTTCCAGACTGCTCAGTCTTACTCCACCCATGGCAGATGACTGTGTATTTTGTCTCACCTGAAACAATGTCCACCCTGTGATCCCGAAGGGCACACTGGTTCACTTCGACAAACCAAGGTGCCTTTAAAATGCCACAGCATTATTTATCACTTCCAATATCAACACGTGACTACATATAACCCCTGTGCTTGGCAAAAGGAACATTTTGCTTCCACAGTGATTAATCCGGGTATAGCCCCAGCTAAGTTAGGTACTAAATGTGAAGAACAACCTAGTGCAAGAAGAGTAGCCAACTCCGCAACGGCCCACATAAAGACAAGAGCACACATCCTGGAAAAAAAAAAAAAAGTAGAGCAAAATCTTCCATACAAAGATGGACAGAACTGCAGAGACTGCAAAAGCAGCACTTGCCATGGCTCTGGCCAGAGATGACCGCAAGTTTCTATGAGGCTCACTCTTTTTGAATACTTTGTGGATTTAAATTGCACATTAGCTTTCTTTTTAATGCAAGGCATGTTTTAATACAAACATTCAGATTATAGGAAGTTTTATAACAGTAAAAGCAGATCTGTGTACTCAGACCTATTTTACAAGATTGCAAAGCCAAACACGGAGCCCACTCCTGAAAACAGCAACTCTTGTTATATAATAAAATGCGTCACACACAGAACACAGCTTGTTGCTTATACTCCAGTCTAACAACCGGTTTGTCAAACCTTCAGCATTTTAGGTTTTCTAAGCTACAAACGACAGAAATTCAACCATAATTGCAAGTGCTTCCACACTACAGACATCTCACCAAGAGAGAAAAATGCCAGATGTGATGGCTTGGAGAGTTCTGTGAGAGCTTGAGACCACCCTTACTAAAATATATATAAATTACACTTTAAACTTTGGCCAAGACTTTCAATCACTGAACAGATTTTTTACAGACATCTCCCATCAAACATTCTGACCTAACAGTTCTGTAAGTACAGACTAAACGGACAGAACCTCACCACCTATTTCCAAGTATTCCAAGATTGGAAACTCTTTAAAATCATTATTTATTTTCTTCAGAGCCATTATAATTTGAAGACAGAGCTTTTTTAAAAAATAATAAAAAAAAAAATAAGATGCTTGCTTCAGGAGCAGGCCTCCATGGCAGACACACTGTAAAAGCCACGTGTTCAGAAAGACAGAATGGTCTTGTGAATGATGTCGATGCACTCCCTGATTTCATCCTCCTTAATCACGAGCGGGGGTGCCAGCCGAATGATGTCGCCGTGGGTCGGCTTGGCCAGAAGCCCGTTGTCGCGAAGCCGCAGGCATACCTTCCAGGCATCATAGTCTGTAGTCGAAGGGAAGAGAAAGAACATCTGGGTGGGGCTACAGACAAGGTTACTCTTACGTCTGGATTCCAGCGCACACGCACATCTTAAGGAATTGCAACCCCTCTCTTGCAGCACTTTGTCACTTTGCAGATTGATGACAAAAAGTAATTGCCAGCTCTGGCTTTTAATCCGCTTTCTGATGTACCTCAAGGTGTTAATCCCTAAAAACTTGCTCTCAGTCATTAACTCTTTCCTTTCTTATGCCTTCCTGCCTTCATTGTAATCACCCAGCTATCCTGGAATAAACAACCTCAGCCAATCCTTCCACAGTCTGACAGAAGCCAGCTTTCCAGATGTGGCCAGGTGAAGGGGACAGGAGGCTCTCTGGGGGAGCTAGGTTCGCCCCCAGGTCTGAGTATTATTCAAGTCATTTCAAAAGTTCACAGTAACTTGAACGAATTTCTGGAAGGTACTACAGCACCAAATCAGAACCCAAATAAGATGGCTGCAAGCAACCACTCTGCTCCACATGGATACTTTCAGTTTAAGATTAATTTCCATGCTACGAATCCACAGACGATTCTATTTCCTTACCTTTGGTTTCCCGAATTACAATTGCATTTAGAAGTCCTTTTCCTCTGACACAAGTTACAATGTCAGACGGTGTCTTCATGAGTTCATTTCTTAGTATGTTACCCATTATTTCTGCATTTTCAGTCAAGCCTTCCTCTTCGATCACCTGAAGGAACAGCAGATCTACAGTCAGCTGAAAGGCATTGCATTTTAGTTCCCTGCTCCAGCGCGGTACATAATGGCATTACAGCTGCCGGGATAGAAAGGATGTTTCATCCAAAGTGTCACTGCCAAGGAAGCACATCCAAGCCAACTAACATGAAGCCCACACTCTTTCCTCTTTACGAGAAACAGCCTCTGAAATTTTTCTTATTTTTTATTTAAAAAAAAAAAAAAAAAGACGAGAGAGACAAGTAAAAAGCAGACCTCTGAAGACTCTTAACCTGTGAGTTTGCCCAAGTCCACATATTGGGCAATGATGAGGCTTTTTGAGGACCTGCATTAAGTGTGGTGAATCATATAGAACGTTGAAAATATGGACTCTGGACAAGGTGTGTTACTAGCTTCTGTTTGAGCTCCAGCGGCAAAGGTGAGTTACCAAGCTCACAGAGCAGCAGGGTCTTAACTCTGGTATAGTAAAATGCACCCTTTTTAAAATGGCTTCAGTGAAGTTAGTGAAACCATTTTACTGAATTGATGTGAGTGCCTCAAAACTTGCCCCAGATAATTTTGTTTTGCCACTGAAGTCAGTAAGACAATAAAATAACACAGAAATTAGGGTACATTTACAGTTAGACTTTAGAATCTGTTTTGTGATATAATGCAAACAGTTAACCACTACCCATTTCTCACCCCTAAAGACAGATTTTTACTTGTAGCATAGGCAGTAGTGTTACTTATTTAAGTGAGGATCATATCAGCATGACACCCTTTTTCTTTGCAACCCAGATCTTTCTTAAAAGATACAAACCTCCAGGGCTGCCAATGCCACGCGACAAGCTAATGGATTTCCTCCATACGTAGATCCATGTTCACCAGGCTTAATGGTCAGCATAACTTCATCATCACACAGCACTGCTGAGACCTAGGACGGAAAGGGCACCCAATTCACTCACATATATATTCAGAACAGTAAACTCCAATCTCTCTGAAGCAAACTTATCCTCAGGGCTCAGGGAAGGACAAATTTTCATCCTATGGCAATAAGTTACATTCACATTCCTAGCTCTGACAGTCACGTAACAGCTTAATCCTTTTAAATACATTCAGCTATACTGGTAATATGTAACATCTAGCTACAGCTGAGAGGCACGTCTCCAAGATGAATATTATTTCAAGAGTTTGCATTTCAAAACTCTTTATAACAACTCAGAAATCTGTCAAAACAGTTCAAGGCAGGTTGTAACTTCCAGCCTAATCAGCAAGAATTTCAGTCACTCCAGGAAGATAAACCCAGTCATGTGCTCGCCAAACCAGTGAACTAATGCCAGTTGTTCAGCAAAATGTTTCTAACACATGATGTGTTAGCAAATGTTCATATTTTTTTTTTTCCTCTTTTAGAAAATTAATCTAGAAATTTATTACAGAAAGACTGAGATGAACTGAGATGAGTGTAAGAGAGTAACCAGTAATCCCAGAATGAAAGGCTGGCTACTGGACACCTATTTTCCGGATATTATCAAACTGCAGAAAACAGATCTAGCCCGCATCTATTCAGTTAAATGACAAAGACTAAAACACCTAAAAATCCCCAGCCAACTAAGAAGATGACATCTAATAACTTGCCACACTAACGATTCAACTATCAACACAGCCCAGCCATTTCAGCTGTACACGTAACTACGTATTCCACAATTTTTTATGTGTCACTCACAGGCTGGGCTATCTGGGTCATAAATGATAGTTAAATGTTGTGAACACCAATTTCTAAGCACAAAGAAAAAATAAATCAAATTTGTCCTCCAACTAGTAGACCTTCAGTGTTAATTACTTAAAAATGATTATTCAAAGAATGGATTGTTGTTGTTACTCACGGGATACAAGCCACCAGAAAGTGCCTTTCCAAGAAGAATGATATCGGGTCTCACGTTTTCATGGTCAACAGCTAGCATTTTCCCTGTTCTGGCTAAACCAGTCTGGATTTCATCAGCAATAAACAGAACCTTCACAGAGATTAAAAGGAAGAAAAATCCACACGTAACAAAAAATGACTTCCCACATCCATTCCTACCTCAAACAATACAGCAGATTAGCACACAGTGAATGAAAGATGTTCCAGCTGCTTTATGATATGTATCCTTCTACCTACTCTCAGCCTCCCGGATACACACACATTCCATGAAATGTCAGAGTACCGCTACGTGAAGGTACTGTGATTTTCAAATCAGACCGGCTCCCAGGCTGTGAACCAGTCAAACTTGTGCCGTTTTCCTTACGTTTGCAAAGCACTTGGCCTAGGCACGTGGGAGAGGCTGACCAAGTTGGTGCTTGAACAGGAAGAGAAGGCAGCCTGTTTATGACAGTTAGCTGCACCCCATGACAGCAGAAGGACGTGCACATAAACACCTTCCCACCCTTCCAGAAGTCTATTCAGCACCATAAGCCTATGACCATTTTCTTTACTACTACTACAAGTACTTCCCAGTAAGGTATTGCCAGGAAATGCAAGTATCCCTACCCTAACCCACAGAAAGAAATTATTAGACAGTGCTTCAAGTCCTATAACTTGCACATGAGAATAATCTTACAGGATACGCCTGGAAGAACAGCGTGCAATTACAGAGCACCTTGTTGCAATGAATTCCTTACATTGTGTTTCGTGCAGAGCTCCCGCACACCCGTCAGGTAACCTTTGTCAGGAATAATCACGCCTGCTTCGCCTTGAATTGGTTCAACCATGAAGGCTGCTACGTTGGGATCCTGGAGTGCCCGCTGTGAACACGGTATGCATAGGAAAGAGGTTAAATTTACAAAATATGGAGACGAACACATGTAGCAAAACCTCTCTGTAACTCTGGTTCTGAATTCCAAGTGACGGTGGCAGTAATCACGTCAGGCGGTGACCTGTGAGTGCCCTTTCAGTTCCAACACGGAAGCCTGTGTCACTGTTTGACTCACAAGATCAGCTGCTGTGCTTGCTCAAGGAATTACAAACCTTAGAAACTGCAAAGCCATGCAAGCAGACTATCAGATCAGTTCACAAATTACCTCAGATATACACTCAGTTTTGCATCATCCCATGCAAGACAAACAATTGCTCAATGCTTCCCCAGTTCACCTCCAGAAAAAAGGAACGGAGCCTCTCCAGAACAAATCCATCATCTTAGAGCAAAGTTCACAGCTACATTCTTGCACTATCAAGCTCTACAAGGTTTAGAAGTCTGAAAGACTCAACAGATACTAAGATTCCCAGCACAGGTTACCACAGCTTTCCCCAGTATCACCCATAAACAGAATGAATTCAGTTACCAGTCTGATGTACATGGACCTAAGTTCCAGGTCTCCAAAATGCATTCACGGCCTCGATTAAGTTGGCTGAAATCCACTGAACACTCACAGAGCTTTCACAATGGACAGCCCTACTTAGGTTCAAAGCTGATTTAGCTTTTCCACACAGCGACCAGAATACACTGAAAGACCTTAGTTTCCCCTAGGCAAACCCTTAGGAGGCAAGCATCTCTGCCCCAGAAACCTCCACAGATGACTCATCTGTGCTAAGCAGATGCAACAGATGCAGAGAACTAACCAACTTGTCACTCACAGTGCCAACGTACTTCCCATTTAGCTGGCACCTGCCTTCCAGGTGCCAAATACAGGACGCCATGCCTGCTATCAAGCACTATCTACCCTCCAATACCATAAACTCAGTTTCTAAGTGTGGAGGTTTTAAACCTGTCAAGGTGAATGCTCCCCAGCAGCTTGCCAGGATGCATCCGAGAAAACCCAGATGCAACTGCAGTGAATTCCAGTCCTCCAGTCACTGAAGAATCTACAGCATTTCTGAGAAAAGTCAGTCAAGACAGTGATTTCAGAATCCAAATCCAACCTTGGAATGTATTTCACTTTGTGAATGTGTAACATGAATTCCCTTGCAGTTTGTTTGCTTTTCTTTATTTATACCTTGAACGTCTTAGCTACAAGGGAAATGAAACAGATCCTGTGGTCTTCCTTTTACCTCCTGAAGCAAAACTGAAGATCAAAACCAAAGCAGAATGCATACACATTTCCTACAGGTAATTATAGGATACATATTTCCTGTATACATCTAGATACGTGTTTATTAATGCACATGTTTCAAATGACAAACTTCTAACTTTCCTGCCTTGTTGTTTACCTAAGAGACACTGTAAAATGGTGCCAAATACCTCAAGAGCTGGTAGGTCGTTGTACGGGATCACTTCGAAACCTGGCATAAAGGGTCCAAATCCATCATAACTGGAGGGGTCTGTAGAACTGGAGATAGCAGACATTGTTCTGCCCCAGAAGTTGCCAGCTAAAAAAAGAAGAAAATACATCACACATGTAGCTAACACTTAGCTGACAAAATGGTGATGCACTTTCATGTAAGATAGCTTGCAGAGATTTGTTAAAAAACCAAGAGCCAGAATACTCTATACTTGTTTATACACGCTTTACACTTGGAAATAGTCTTTGCAGCTCTAGCAGTCAACAGTAACAACAGAAAAATAAGAAATGAAAACACTATTTCATTAATAAGCATTATTTTGGAAAGCTGTATAAAATAGTCACTGAAGAATATAAGAATAAACACTCCATCTACAACCAAAAGGTACCAAATGTAAGCTATGCGAATTAGACAAAAATAGTCATTTTTCAGCAAAGCACATTAGTTTCTGCAGCGGCAAGAAACTTCTCAGTGTAACACAGCCAAGAGCAGATGGAGAAAGGAAGCATACCACTTAATCGGGACTTTCCAGGGCCCCATATGAATTTTAGCAAGACCGCTGTTACCTTTGTTGCATGCTGAAGACTACAAAACAGCTTTACTGGGTTAAAGCCAACTTCTGGAATAACTCAAAGAATGCAGGAGAAAAACATCAGTAGGGAAAGCCTAAGAAGGAAGCAGGGTTATCCCAAATGTGGGAGAGGGGTCACAGCAATTTAATTAAAATGAAAGGTATAGAAAAATCACAAACAATAAGGAATAATTAAAAAAAAAAAATACCGCACTTAACTGAAGAGCAGTTAAAGGAGCACAGGGGATGAACACAGCTTCCATTTGACTTCAGGCAGCCATTAGGCAATTTTTGACAACTAAGAAGGCTGAGTAGTACAAATCAGCTCTACCTTATACATTCAGCTGCTGTTTATAAGGTTTTATAAACCACTTTCTTAGCCACGGTTTCCTTCCTGGATTTAAGTTCAGTGGTTCTTCTCCCCTGCAAGAACTGACAGTACCAGCAGCTCCGGACAGAGCACAGCTGTCCTCACTGATTCCTGAGACATCCACCTCCACTAGGGAGGAGATCTGAAATCCGTTTGTCACAGGAATTATATTCATCTCTCTTGCTTTTACAATCATTTCTGTTCAGACCATGTGTCTCTTAAAGGACACTTCAGAATCAGTTTATAATTCACTGTAACTACTTAAGTCTAAAACCAAATAGCCAGAAAAATATGGAGAACATTATGTTAACAGAAAACATTTAAGGCTGAACTTCACAATTCAGAAGCAGGTACTCTGAGAACCTAAAGGATCTGCAAAGATGACTGCAGACACAACAGTAGTTTTTATCAATCACCAACTGCGGATACATGAGTGCAACATAACCTGTTGAAATCTCAGACTAGCAAAACAAAGGTCAGATTTTACCTTCAAATTAGCCTCACTGAAAAAAAAAAAAAAAAAAAGGACCATTAAGAATACTGCACTGTGAGCTGTGAGTGATTACAGCTATAGGTGAAAGAGTGCTGCAGACAGTGTCTAGAGCTGCCTGCTTCCCAATACCTTAACACGCACTTCACATACCTGCAAAAATAATTTTTGCTTTGTATTTTGGAATTCCTTTCACAGTGTATGCCCACTTCCGAGCCAACTTGCAGGCAGTTTCTCCAGCCTCCACTCCTAGAACATGAAGCAGCACCATTATCACACTTGTACGTGAGACCCGTCACTGATACAGCACCAAATGCAGCAATGCACCACAAAAGTTTTGATTCTCATGGTCAAGAAATAAAGCAGAAATAAAATTCTTTTTTTACCCGTGTTCATTGGAAGAACTTTGTTATAGTTGAACATTTTGGTGACAAACTCCTCATATTCACCAAGCACATCATTGTAAAACGCTCTCGATGTAAGTGTCAGTTTTTCAGACTGAGCTTTCAGAGCATTCACGATCTTTGGGTGACAGTGGCCTTGATTAACAGCACTGTAAGCACTCAGAAAGTCAAAATATTTTCTGCCTTCAACATCCCACACATAAACACCTAGAAAAACAAAGGTATGGTAAATAAAGAGATAACACCAAATAATATAAGCAATGAGTTGCAATGCAATCCTGGTCAAACAAATTGCACTCTTGCTGTTCCCTGGAGTACTCATGTCAGCTCTCTTTCAGAGTTCCTGTTGTGGACTTACCTAACTGGAAAACAAACAATTGGTAGGAGAGCATGAGCAAAAGCTTGTACAGAATAAGTAAGTGCCAATGAGGAATGAAAAAATAAGGGTTTCCCATGTAAAGCCACTATTCCACTAAACTAGTATGAGAATATCACTTCCCCTCCAAGCCCCTGGTTTTGGTCCTAAAGAAAAAAGTAGTAAGAATTAGAGAATTGTTAAAAAACAAACGATGATGAAACAGAACCAATATACTCTCAAAATTTAAGAGACTGACAGCTCTGAACTCTCAAAACCTGTAGCAGTGAAGACACAGTATTGAATCACTGCTGATAGCCCTTAGCGCACACTCAGAATTTAACCTGCAGAGCAGGAAAAGCCCCTTAAACAAAGTTAAAAGCAAGAGTAAATTTAAATTAAGCAAAAATACAGGAGCAGCACACAAGGACTTGAACACACACCCAAAACATCTTTTCATGTTTCCATTAACATTGAAAATCCCCATACAAAGCAGCAGAAGACACAGAGATGCCTGGAACTTTCTTGCTGAGTTATTCTGAATTATGAAAGTCATCAGAACTCCAACCTGTATTTAAATAACTCATTTTAGAGAGAATACAATTAGACCACCAGGCATCGCTCAGCAGCTAACTGTCATAAAAAAATACCAAAAATTCTGAAACTGCTTAGGCCAAAATCATTAGGCACTCACATCTCCTCTACATTGCCCAGGGAAATGGAAATAAAATACCTTTTCCCTTCTCCAGAGCAACAGGTAGCGGGTGATAGTTGTGGGCACCATATTTAGCCTCACGCTCAAATATGTACTCAGAGGATGGAGGGCCCTGGACAGTTTTTTTGGTAGCAATGGAGGCAGCAGAGCTCAGCGAAGCATGAACACCCCGACAGAGAGCAGCAAGGCCCTGGGAGCGGGTGAGCTTGGAGAACATTGCTGGCTTCAGGTATGCCCCAACAGATCTGTGGGGGAAAAAAAAAAAAAGAGAAAGTTAATAATTAGCACTAAGAGTACTTCAGAAGAAATACGTGACGTGATTAAAGTGGTTTTACTGCCAGGATTACAGGTTTCCCAACCCTTCCGCATTTCAGACAAGAACACTCACATGAGGTATAAATGAATGCAGCAAACAAACACGGAAATTTCATCTAAATTGAAGGCAGGGGTTTATGCAAGATCCAACCAACCTTCTCAGATCTGTGTTTTACAATGAAATGTAAATTGTTTCCACAACTCTATGACAGCACCTCCAAATCAAGGTGAAGCACTAAGGAGCACCTAACACACGACGCTGAGACAGCATGAAAAGAATCCTTTGCAGGAAAGTTCTGAATCTTTTCATTCATGGAGCAGCTTTAACACAGGAAAGGCCAGAGATGCCTGTCTGAGGAGGAGCAACGGGTTATTCCACAACATCACACTTACAGACTGGCCGCCTTTGTAATGGACTCCACAGCAAGCTAAAGAGCTTTCTAAGCAATCTCAACTCTGGTGCACCACCTAACAACAAAAGCATACTGCAAACCTAACCAAAAGACACACATCAGATATCAAAAGGGGAACACAGAGACTGCTTGCATGAGGGGATTGTTATTTCAGGCTGCCTGCAGAGACAGAAATATTAAGTCACAGATTTATTCCAAAGTTACTTTGGTAAAGACTGCATGCTGGATGTATCACCTAAAACACAGGCATTTTTTTCAACAGCCTTCTCTGATAGTACACTGCTGTTCTTCTTTTCTAAGCAAAGCCAGAAGGCTATTTTCTGTATATCCAAGTCTTTAGGGAGAGTCAGCATTTCAGCTGAGCTGCTCCTCAGCCCTGGGCATGTCTCAGCTATCCTCAGACCTGTAAAGGATTAGCTATTTGTGGTAATACTTTTTAAGAACGACGTTCAAAGATTTTACAAATAAAAAAGACAATACTCCTCCATACAATAAAAATTTTGGCAGAAACTCAGCTCAACAGCACCACTCAAAACTGCAAACTACTGCACTTCAAAGCCATTGGCCTGTGCCACCCTGCCCCTGACACACCTCCATGGTACAGCAGCTCATTCCCTGCCAAGCCTCCCTCGTCTGGGCCATTTGCCATGTATTTCTAAAATGAAAGCAGTAAAGAAATGAAACCCTCATATGCCGCTTTTCAGAGCTACCTTTCTGCATGCAGACCAGCAGTTTGATGTTCTTCTTTTACTTCTTTCCGGGCAGAAAATCTGAATCAGAAATCTCTGGAAGGATCTTCCCCTGCAGGAGGAGAAGCAGCCTGCAAGCTGTGCCACGTGTTATTTTAGCTGGAGTGCGGGAGGTTACACGGAGTAAGGCAGAGCAAAACTGAGAGTTCTGCTTGCATCTCGAGTAGAAATATGAGCCAAAAAAATCTGTTTCTGATGATCAGCAAGGCCAGATGAACAGAAATTTCAGGAAAGAGGAGGGGCACAGGAAGGGGAAGAAAATAGAAATGTGTGGCTGACTGTGGGGAAGAGAGAAACACGATCCTGCCCTGCCTCGTACTGGAAGCAGAAGTCTGGCCACCGCACCCAGTGGAAACGGCCTTGCATCAGAACGGGAGCCCCGCTCACAGCGCGGCTGCAGACCGCGCTCGGCCACCGGGCTCGGCTGCGGAGCAAGGGCATTTATTCAGCCAGCAGCGCCGCGCCCGCAGGCCTCCACAAACCCAGGGGGCTGCGGGCACACACCGCAGCGCGCCCCAAGGGGAGCGCGGGGAGCGCTCGGTGCCACG
>VXAV01009989.1:58542-68622 GCA_013399715.1 Alectura lathami | reverse complement strand
CTCAATATTTCTACTTGGAAAAAAAAAAAAAAAGGAAACGAAAAAAGAGATTGTTCAAATTTACCTGGACTGCCTACAAGGAATTTGATAGATTATAACAGGAGAGACTTTAATAAATACAGTAAGAAAATAATTATCCTGCACAAAAAGTAAAGTAGCAGAGAATTGTTCTTGCAAGGAAAAAGCAGGCTTGTCAAAACAGAAGCTAGATAATTAAAATACTGACTCCATGATTACTGAATCTATTGTCTCGATGTTTTGAAGTAATAGAGAATCTCAAGCTTCTTATCAAACTCAATGGTTTCTGTTGTCAGCAGTATTATCATCACTACCCACAACTTGTCAGTAAGCTGTTCACTTCCTTGTCACACTAAGACATCGTTCTAGATGATAATGAACTTCAGAGCAAGAAAACACTACTATATGATATTATAAATGCATTTTCTTCTCCCATTGTTGTGTTTTACTTTCCAAGAACAGCGTTTGAGAAAGTTGTTCTGAAGCACAAAGCTGCTTACAAGAATCTTAGGCAACTGTAATAAGCCATCCCCATGGTCTTCAGGCCATACACCAAATCACCCCCATTGTAAAGAATTCAAGTGAAGTCTTTCCCAATATATATATATATTTTTGTTAGAAGTTTCTCAGATAAAAATACGAACAATGAGTTTAATTCTAAGCAGATGCTGAACTTAATACTCTCCTTCCATTCCATTTGTGCTTACCTCTTGATTATCTCAAGAGGTAAAGAGGTAAGAGGTAAAATTATATATTATTATTATTACCTCTTGCCCTCTTGATTATAAATAGATAAATAGATAAATGGTTCACCAAATACAGTTACTGATGTTCTCTCCATACTTATCAAAGTGCTGCAAAGTACATAACCATCTTCAGTGACTTTGGATTTCAATCTAAATGTACTTATTGAGAAAAATAATTTATTTTCTGGGCTTTTTTGGTAGATAAACAGCCTCTTTATTTTATGAGGCTTCTGTATAAGGTGGGTTTACACAAGGTGGATTCTCTGAGTGCTCTTGGTAGTTATTCTTTTTTTCTTTGAATTATTCAGCATATGTTACCAGAAAAGTACATGGAATTCCTTAGATGCTTTTATGACTGCTTTTATAATAATGTTGAAACTGTTTTTACTCAAAATATCTTGCCTCATACTTCTAAAGCTAGTGTTTTTTGATTTCACATCACTGACTTACAATCATCCAGTCATCAGTCAATAAAATCCTTCATGCACTTTGTTATCCAGCTGGTAGAACTTTACCTGTTAGCAGAGGTATGAGTTTAATTCACGAGCTGTGTTTCACATCATGCTATCATTTTATTATTACTATTATTATTATTTTCCCAAGGCCATATCATTCTTCCCAGAACTCATTCAAGTACTTCTATTGCTTTCTGTTTCATCCATTATCATCAACTATATAATTGTCATTAAGCAAGGTATTAAAGATTAGCTACAGAACAAATCCACTAAGTACTCCACAAGTAACTTCCGTATCACAACATAATTCTTCATTCATCTTATATTTGCTGAAGTAATCACTATCTTACATGAAAATTTCCTATGTGGCATTTTATCATGTGCTGTAAAGAAGTCAAGATAGATTATGTCTACCACAACACTTTTGCTTAGGAAGCAGGCGTTTTATCAAAGAAAATATTATATCAGTTTGACACAATCTATTTTTGCTATCTCCTGCTTCAATTTATCCATTTTCAATTTGCCTCAATTCATTTACTTATTGTTTCCTTCATAATTTGTTCTACTGACTGTAACCTCTCATTACGCTCAAACTACCACAACTCTAGTTGTTTACTAAATTTTTCACCCTAGTCCACTCCTGCACTTTGGGTACAAATGGAAAAGCTTTGGTTGCAGGGTGCTGCAGGGGTGGCCTCTGTAGGAAGAGACATGGAGCTGTCCTGTGCTGGACATAGATGGTTCCAACTGGTTCACCACAAAACACAGCTGAGCCTCTCAGCCAAGTTGGTGGTGCCTCCATGAAAACATATTTAAAAAAGAGCAAAAACATATCAGAGAGGAAAGAATATGGAACAACAGAAGAAATACCAGAAGGAACAAGGGAATAATAAGGACAGAGGCATGGGAGGTACTTTATGACAAAGTACATTTCTGGAGGGACAGCAGCCCCTAGAAGATCCATGGAGGAGTATACGAAAAGAAACAAGAGGGAGAAACAAGAAGCTGCACAGATAAACTGTGATGTACTGATCCCAACCTCTTGCACTGTACAATGTCTCACTCAAGGAACTGAGTATAACCTGTGGTGATAAAAAGGAAGAAGGACACTTGTCTGGACTTAAGTAGTGAAGTGAAAATTGTAAGTAGAGAGGAGTTTAGAGTGAAGTTGAGCCTAGGAAAGTGGAAGAAAAGTTGTTTTAGTGTTTATTTTGTTTGTTTCCCAATATATGAATCAATAATTAAATGTTCTGTTAATTATCAAACGAAAAAAATGTTAAGTTCTCCAAGATGTCTCTTTTTCCCACAACAGTATGTGGTAAGTGATACCACTTTTTTTGTTTGTTTGTTTTGTTTTCCCAAACCCACAAGTCTTTCCACTCTTATTCTTTTGTATTTTCTCTCCCTTGTCCTGCTGAGACAGGAGGACATGATCAGGTAGCTGTGCTTGGGTGCTTGAGTGCTAGCTGGGCCCAAAAAAACATACAGGTTTATTAAGAATATTGGCAATTAGATCCAAAATTCAACCTGATTGTTCCTTTTAGATTTGGTGAGACCAATCTGATAGCTACATATTAGCTATCCCCTGTTCATTGCAGGGGAATTGGACCAGATGACCTTTAAAGGTTCCTTCCAACTCAAACGATTCTATGATTCTATGAATACATACAACTTTTTTCACATTAAAAAATCACATAAATAAATGTGTTAAAGCTCAATTAGAGCAAATAAAGAAATAGATTAGAAAATGTGCAAATAACTTCTTTTTTTTGCAAAACACCTACTCAATGCATCAAAAAAGTAGTTCGGTACACTCTTCAGCACTGTCCCAACAGAATGACTTTGTTGACTTACATTGTACAGTCAGGATTACACAAATATTTCTTTATTTTCCCGCTGTGCATATTCCCTCTATCCTCATTAGTTGCCCTAGGAAGGCAGAGTAACAGAGACTTCTCTTGTTTTCAAGAGCACACATGTTTAGACAGATGCTGAACTTTGAAAGGAAAACAAAACGCCTTCCAGAGAAAATTCCAATAGATCTTAAGCACTCAGCTTGGACTTCCACAAAGAACAATGCTTCCTTCACCACCAGAGAACACAAAAATTATATTTAATAGCACTTGCAGTTCCATCCAGCATGACAGCTGCTATGGTGTTGTAGCTTAACCCAGCAAGCAGCTGTGTACCACATAGCCTTTTGCCCACTCTGCCCCCTCCCAGTGGGCTAAGGTTGAGATAAAAAAAGAAAAAGAAAAATGGTAGAACTCATTGGTTGAGATAAAAAGTATTTACTAAGACAGAAAAGGAAGCGAGAAATAACAGTAATGATAATTACATATATATATATATGTATATTCACAAAACAAGGGATGCACAATGTAATTGCTCACCACCTGCAGACCGATGCCCAGACAGTCCGCGAGCAGGGGCTACCCCCACCCTCCTGGGCCAACTCCTCTACATTTTATAATTCTTTTTTCACATTATGTCATATGGTATGATACTTTGGCCAGTTTAGATCAGCTGTCCTGGTTCTGTCCCCTCCCAGCTCCTTGTGCCCCCTCAGCCCAACTCGCTGTCAGGACAGTGCAAGAAGCTGAGAAACTGAAATGTCCTTGGCTCTGTACAGCACTGCTCAGCAACAACTAAAACATTGGTGTGTTATCAACATTGTTTCTCTACTAAACCCTAAACCTAGCATCATACCAGACACTGAAGAAAATAACCCTGTTTCAGCTGAAAACAGGATATATGGTTCACATCCAGGAGAAGCTGGAATTACTTTGTTTAGACTTAATTTTGATGTGAAACATTTATTTTGAGGTCCTAATCTTACAAGAATCAAATCTAATACCTCACTGGGACACATATAGGTCCAATATGAGATTGCACTGTGTATGGCTGGTAAGAAAGTAATATTCTTTATAGCTGTCCATGTGGTGCTATGTTTTAAATTTGCAACCAAAAGAGTGTTGATAGTACACTGATGTTTTATCTATTTCTTAACAGTGCTTAGATAGTGTGGCTTTCTTCACTTCTCACTCTGCTCCACAGCAAATACATTAAAGTAGACAAGAGGCTGGGAGAGAATGCGGCCAAATTGACCGAATGGATATTTTATTTCATACAGCATCATGCTAAGCAATAAAACTTGTGGGGAGCTGTTGTTTAGGGACTGGCTGGGTATTGTTTGGATGGTGGTGAGGGACTGCTTTTGCATTGCTTGTTTTTCTTTGTTTTGCTTTGTTCTGGTTGTTTTTTGTTGTTATCATTGCTTGTTTGTTTTGTATTCCCTTTTACTTACTAAACTGCCTTTAACCAACCCACCAGTTTTCTTTTTTCTTCTCTTCCATTTATCTCTGCCATGCCACTGCAGGGGACTGAGTGAATGGATATGTATTTCTTAGCTTCCTAGTGTTGTTAATCCATGACAGAGATGCACACATTTATTCTAAAGCTATGAAACAGAATAGGGTAATGATGCACATTCAGGTTTAGTCCTGTAAAGGATGGATTGTGGCTTGGCCAGCGATCTCCACACAGGAATTACAAATACCGGAAAAAAGGATAATCACTTGTGCTGTTAACGCTGTCTCAGCTGAAACCAGTACATATGCATATAATACAACTGTGCAGTCTCTGCTCTGAACAAACAAAAACCAGTGTTTTTCCTTATGGCAGATGTTTTCTCCAAGATCTTAAGAACAAAATATTGGTGTATAAAATACTCAGCAACAAAATCCTATAAACAGGTTTTCCTTTTAAAAATTTAGGTTCCTAGTAAAACTAAAACTAACTAAACAAGACCATCCCAGACAAAGAGCAAAGGTCATTTTGACTTAGATTTCCGGTGTTTTCTATCAAAAAATCACAAAGAATGAGAGAGCGTAACAGTTGTGGAACACTAAGAAAGAAATGAAATGTAGTATGAAGAGTGAGAAGCATATAGAAATACTCTGAAAGGAAGCTTTTTAGTGTAGGGAGTATTGTACTTCTGCAGTGTTCATGATTTCTTTGGAAGTATTTGATAACTATTGTCATCAATGACATTGGTACAGTTAGAACTGTTTAGCTGTAAGAGAAAAAGTATGATTTTCTCTCTTAGTGTGAACGGGAGTCAGTTCAGCTGCCTAAATGTATCTAGTGACTTTAAGCCTTCAAGTTATGTTTACCCAATATAAAAACTGATGTCATGTGAATACAACATAGACAAACATCCATCCGTCTTCTAAAGTCATTAATAGTTCACTATGCAACATTAATAAACAATTAAAATACTCAATATATACATAGTATCTATGTTTATCTATATATGCAAAGATATATATTTTTTATAAAAATTAATTTTCACTACCTTTATATTAGGTACAAATACAGCATCTGAAGATGAAAAGCATCTAGCAAATAAGAATATAGCATTTACTAGAGAGGACTTAGTAAGGTATTGTGTATACCATTGGCCTAAATCTTACATGTTATATACCTGTAGTACTTCCACCCACTTTGATATATGTAGTATGCATGGATTATTTTCTATCTGAGCCCTTGGGATCAGAAGAAATTTATTCATTAACTAGGAATAAACGATTCAAGATCAGCAACTGAGATAATGAATTAATAGGGGAATGTTAACCTCTATTAACCTCTGTTTTAAACTTCCTATACCTTTTGATATTTTATTAATATTTTATGACTTTTTTTTTTTTTTTACAATTAGATTTTTCAAATTAGAAAAATGATAATCATTTGTTCCTTTGTTTCAACATCCTATACAGTGAAGGAAGTATAGACTGTATTTCATAGCCAAAACCCAGCAGAAGATATTACTTGCTTAATTAAATGTTGTTATTATAAATTATCCATAAAGATATGAAAACTGAACTAGTTTTCAATAAAAATCCACCTGACTTAAATTATTACAGAATCTATCAGGCAAAAGTAAAATGGAAGTGCTTTTCATTCTAAACTTCAGATTTTAAAAAATTGTAACCTATGATTCTTTGTAATCATAGCCAGATGGCTTTCTGACAACACAATCTAATAGTTAAATGTTGCATACAAATTAACATACATGCTCAAAAATTATTTTTTTTAGCAGAATGTTTAACATGATTGTAAATTATAGCCATAGAAATGATTTATTGAGTCTATAAATAAAACTTCTGGAGGGATTTAAGGAGTCTTCTCTTTTTCCTTTTTTTTTCAGGAAAAGTAAGATCACTTTCAGTATCTGGATACCTCTTCTCTGGTATATCATTGAATGTGAATAGATAACAGTGTCTTTATGCTATAGTTAAGCAATCATTTTATTTGGTAAAAAATAAACAGACCTGACACATACAGTTGTAGCTGAATATAATTTCCTGATCCTTCTCATTTCTATATAAATCCACTTCCCAGCTACACTGGAAAAAGAGGGCAACAAAATCTGTTTTCAAAGAGCCAAAATAGGAAAATATTGAGTATGACAGACAAACGAGTGAGAAAATCATAGTCAAAGTTGAATTTGCCAAAAACCTTGAACTTCAAGCAGATTGGAAGTTTGGTAATAAGGGTACTTTATCTGGTAACTGCTAAACAATATTCTCTTTCAAAAACTGAAATTGTACAGTAAAGATAATGTCTACATTAGAAGAATTAAGAAACACATAATTAAGTTATCAGTAAAACTGATTATCCAAGTAAATTATGTCGTGATGTTTCTAATACAATTATTCTGAGACTGATACTGTGACTAAGATGATATACAAATACATACAATAAAATATATAGTAGAATTATGACATATAATATAAATTTTAAAATAAAGCCCTCCTGACTATATTGAAGAGCTTTTGGCCAAAGATGTCTTTCCCTTTCTCTGAGAGAAGGACCCCATTAGTCCCCAGCAGACCAGATTTCTCAAACTAAGTCCATGGCTTAGATAGCCAAAGCTCTGCTCATGGCACCACTCTCTCAACAATTCATTGATTTTCTCAGTTCTAGCCCCTTCACACACCTTCCCCCTAACCGAGAGGACTGATGAGATTACCTGTGCTCCTGAGTCCTTTACTGCTGCTCCCAGTGCCTTGTAGTCCTTCTTGATAGTCTTCATATTGCTCACTGCTGTGTCAGCCGTGCCCATGTGAAAGAGCAACAAGGGGTAGGCTGGGCCAGGTCCGAAGCCGCTGCTCTTGGCAACTGAGTGTCATGAAGTTCAACAAGGCCAAGTGTAAGGTCCTGCACCTGGGTCAGGGCAATCCCAAGCACAAATACAGGTTGGGTGGAGAACGGCTGGAGAGCAGCTCTGAGGGGAAGGATTTGGGGATGTCAGCTGATGAAACACTCGACATGAGCCAACAATGTGCGCTTGCAGCCCAGAAGGCCAACTCCATCCTGGGCTGCATCAAGAGAAGCGTGACCAGGAGGGCGAGGGAGGTGACTCTGCCACTCTGCTCTCGTGAGACCCCACCTGGATGGAGTACTGTGTCCAGTTCTGGAGCCCCCAACACAAGAATGATATTGAGCTGCTGGAGTGGGTCCAGAGGAGGGCCACAAAGATGATCAGAGGGCTGGAGCACCTCCCCTATGAAGGCAGGCTGAGAGAGTTGGGGTTGTTCAGCCTGGAGAAGAGAAGGCTCCGGGGGGGACCTGATAGCGGCCTTCCAGTACCTGAAGGGGGCCTACAGGAGAGCTGGGGAGGGACTCTTCAGAAGAGCGTGTAGCGATAGGATGAGGGATAATGGCCATAAACTGGAAGAGGGTAGATTTAGGCTAGATATTGGGAAGAAATTCTTTACTGTGAGGGTGGTGAGGCACTGGAAGAGGTTGTCCAGTGAGGTTGTGGATGCCCCCTCCCTGGAAGTGTTTAAGGCCAGACTGGATGGGGCTCTGAGCAACCTGGTCCAGTGGGAGGTGTCCCTGCCCATGGCAGGGGGATTGAAACTAGATTATCTTTAAGGTCACTTCCAATCCAAACCATTCTATGATTCTATATTATATGGTATTACAGTTTTTCATTATATTATAATTGATTATATTGATTAGCTATGTTAATATTTAATACATTTAATATGTTTATTAAATAATTTATATTATATATATGTTATATATGTGTGCATGTATATATCTATACAGCTACATAACATACAGACTGTGGTCATTAACCTGAATATAAAACTGAAATCCTTGTTGTTAACATTTTCAAACAACACGAATGGCAGTTATAGTGAGGATCTGGATCCTACATTAACCTGTATTCTGTCAAATAACATACTGTATAAATATTAATGTTAGTGTATAATTATACAATTCAAAACTTGGCAGGAGAGTGTCCTAGGAAGTCAGTATGTCTCAATAAAGTGGCTTGTACATCTCTATGTAACATTATACAGCTTTGTTGCAGGTAAAAATAAAAAAGATTGTTGTAATACTTGGCATTATAAATGAATTGAGTACAGAGTATGAGTATAGGAATGTGAAAGACACTTTTTTCATTTAGCATTATTGTTAGTACTGAAATAATGCTCTGTATTCTAACAGCAACTTTTTTTAGAGCAGTTAAAATATAATGTTAAAAATAATCACAGAAATATTTAAAACTCATGACAGTGAAAGACTTGATGTATATCCGTATTTTTTTTGAGGGTAATGTGAGTTTATCTTCAATGTGTCCTGCTTACTCTCCTTACGGAATGCAGTTATGGAACTGTAACAAAACACTATTGCCCAAATTTGTCATGTGGCATGTTGTATGACTGTGCATATATTATGGGACAGATCTGGGCAGGAAAAAGCATACCTTTCTCTTCAAAACTGAGAAGCAGCTTCTTTTCCAGTGAAATATAGCTAAAAAATCAGCCTATGTAGCATAAGAAAAGAAAACTGCAAACTTACTTGATTACTGTTTACGTATTCATAAGAAGAAAAACACTAATTTATGAGGGTCTCTTTAGTTTTGCAGAGAAAGTAAAGTCAAGCTAAAATCAATAGAAGCTGAAGCCAGGGAAATTAAATTTGGGCATAAGGCACAAACATCAAAGAGTGAGGGTAATTAACCATTGGGAAATGATTATTTCAGTCTAGTTAAATACAATACATTCTTAGTCAGACACAATTATTGACTTTAATTCAATCTTCACTTTGGGATGACTGCATAACATGCAAAAATTTCATCTGTGATACACAGCATGAGAGAGAAGTTGATCAGATGGTCCTACTTAATTTTATATATCATGATTTAATCACTGAATTATCTTAACTGATAACTGGTTTTATCCACAGATAAAAAGTCAAACAACGGAAGCACAGAAAGATTTCAGTACATTTCATTTATTTATTTATTTATTTTCCTTTTTGAGCTTATAAAGTCTCTGATAGGCTTAACAGAAATGTATTCAGAAGGTTCACAACACCACTTCTGAAAAAAATCCTAAAAAATTTTTAGCAGTTTCTTCTTTTAGAGAATCAATTTCCCCCACTCTTGAGGGATTTAAAATTCCACTGCTATAAGCCTGATAATGATTCTGATTGTAAATAGATTAAATTGTTTTGCCTAGTTTTAACATCAGGGGAGTCGATATATTTAGCATCATATTCCAGGTTAAATATGTCATTGTTTACCATTTTCTTTTCATAAGTACATAAGTTCTTAAAATAAATTTAGATTCCATAATATTTATAAAATGATTTCCACTGAAATCACGATAATCAATTTAACCAGAAAGAAAGGAGAAAATAGACACTGCCAATACAAACTCCCCTGTGCATTTGCCAATAGCAGAGAACAGGCTACGGGAGAAATTAAGAAACTATACCTGACAGTCAACCTAAGAGTCAGATTTATGAGGTTAAACTCACTACTAGTTGTGATCTCCTCC
>VXAV01009989.1:41365-58463 GCA_013399715.1 Alectura lathami | reverse complement strand
TCCCTAGTGCTACCTCATATGGAACACTATTGCAAGAATACACACACAGACTCACTGAACCTGAATTCTGATGATCACTGGAATACATTAAGCTGTGTTCTCTCATCTGAAATGGTTATCTGAATTAGTAGACAATTATTTAGATATTGCTTGTATCAGTCCTAGGTTTACCATATTCATTGAGACTTAAAGATTTTAAGATTATATATATTATATAGTATAATTTGAGTTTTCAGAATTTGGAAAGCTATATGCTAGAGGAATAACCTAAACAATTCAAATTACATGTAATTAAACCAAACACACAATATCACATTTATTGAAAGATTAAATGCCTCTTTTCAATTCTACTCCCCTTTTGTGGCTGCTGAGCATGTCACCCAGCATAATTTAAACAGTCTGATCTGCATGATTAGTTGTATCAAACATACAGAACACAGTTGTTCAGATATCAATGAATTTCCAGTGTTTGTGAATGATTTGTTTGCTCATTATGGCTTTGCAAGCTTCTACATTTACCTACTCCATACAGTGCATGAGCTGAGGATCTTTTGTACAGCCTTAAGAAGCAAATTCTTGTCTCTTGATTTTTGATATCTTATCTTTCATGCATACATTAAATCGTTTTTGAGATGTCAGTGTTAAAAACTGCCTTATATGAATTCTATCTTTCTGAAAAAGCTACATTGAAAATATGATTATCTCCAGAGTAAAACTGAAAAATTTCCTTTTAGGCTCAGTACTGCAGCTGCGATGTCTATCTTCTGTGATGCCTTTAAAAAACTGAATTACTGATTTAGGCAACAGTCAGAAAATTCTGATACAATACATATGCCATTTCACTTTTATAAATGTACTTCACATTTTAAAGCCATTTTCCCTTCCTAAAAGTAAATTGTCTTTTATTATTGCCATGTCACACTTAGGAAGTTTTTGCCTTGAAGGAAATACCTTAACTTTCACATCTGAGTAAGTCGCCAAGCTTAAATGAGAATTCACTATTTTGAACTCCATGCTCTAAACAATTTATTCCTGTTATTTCCAAAAAAAAAGTTATAAAAAGATAAAGTGAGGCATAATATTTGAAGATTTCTGTAATTTTCATTGTGTTGTTGATCAGATCCACCACCTGAATTCTATACTGCTAAGTTCAAACACTTCAGTACTTTCATACTATTCCTTCCAATTCTTCCTACACAATTCCTTTACATTTTCATCTGAAAGGTCATCAGGCATCAGATACTTCTGCAGATTATCACCACTTATTATATATTAACCAAGACAGACATATTGAGTTTCTGAAGATTTTTCTCTGCAAGCAAATTTTGGGAAGCCTTTAATCAACTTTTATGTATATATATTTTTTTCATCATATTCAATATGCTAAGCATTAACTGAAACTGGATACGCACAACTGCAGAGTCATGTATGGGTAGGGAAGAGTAGAAGTTCAAGAAGGAAAGATCTGTAGCAGGTTTTTTTTTTTTTTTAATACATAATCCAAACATCTAATATTATATATCTCTGAGATTATAGGAGACCAATGAAATGCTAGTCTCACTGATTGTTCAGACTTGATATTAAGAAAATTTTCTTTACTGTGAGGATGGTCAAACAGTGGAACAGGATTCCTGGATAGGTGGTTGATGCTCCGTGCCTGTTGATGTTCAAGAATGATGATGATTGAATGTCCCTTCCAACTGTTCTATTCTATTCTATTCTATTCTATTCTATTCTATTCTATTCTATTCTATTCTAATGATGATTTTTAAGGTTCATACTTTATTTTTCAGAAGTAGCCCAAGTTGTATCTATTTTCAGGGCAATTTATACTATCAGAATCTGATACTAGATACACTAATTTTATGTGCGTCCAGAAACCTGGCATTTGTCACTGCCACTGGTTTTCATTCTAGGAAATAACAAAGACCTGCTTAGCAAGACAGCAAAGAAGAACTAAGTTAGCAAATAGTTCAGCTCATAGAGCCTCTTAGCTTGTGAATGGGGAAAAAAAAAAAATTGTCTTCTCTGCTATAAGGAAATTGTATCTTCTAACAGACAGACTCACTATCAAACTTTCAAGTATCTTGAGATAAGTAAATCAATTAATGACCCATACTTCTTCCTGATTAACAGTGTTTCCTTTTCTATGAGATTCATTACACACATATTGATCAGAAAGAGTGAACATAATGCTTAAGTCAAATTGCTGGGAAGTATTCATGGCTAGGATAGGAGTTCAAACCACAGCTTTAATAACTATCTTTACTCTAAATTGAGTAAAATGAATATAATATTTAATGAAAATACCAGATTAAAAATAAAATTAAGAAGAGAGCATACTTCAAGGCTTTCAGAAAAAGCATGTGTACTGCTATTTTAGGTAACACAGCAGTGTTGCTAGTGTACATGAATATTAGAAGAGGATTTAACACATAGCTTCCTTCTGTTGCATCCCTCTTTTTTCAATACGTTCATATTTCATTTATCGATGTAATATGAAATATCTCTAACAGCAAAGAGTGACAGTTTTCTCTACCCAAATTCACTGAAGTTTATGACGCTGTTGAGTGCATCAGCCACTGTCTAAGTCAGAGCAGGTATTCACTTCAAATTGTTCATTTGTCTCAGGATCTGAAGGAATATAGCTCAGTACTAGCCCCATTTTTCTGATAAATCTAAAGCATACTGCTGATAAAAAAAAAAAGTACTTTCCTAAAATCTTATAATTCCCTTGGAAAATACTGAAACATACTAACATTGTATTACAACGACATCATTCTATAAAAAAAAATTGTAAATAGTAATAGTAAAAGTAATGTGAGATGGTGGAATCATTTTCAGCATAGTCACAATAGTTTTGTTTGTTTGTTTGTTTTGTACAGTACCTGCAACATTTTACATTTGGGAACTCTTAGAAGTTTACCAGATGATAGGTATCTCAGTAAGAAAAACAAACATCTTAAAATGTATTACATCTCAGCAGATATCCTGTAATAGTACTTTTCATGTTGCTTCAAAGCAGACAGTGCTATCTTAGTAACCCTGTCTGTACAGGTTTTATTCATCAGTTTGTTTTTACTAAAGAAGATAGTCTAGATATTTCCAGGAGCTTAATATCAGTTTGTTTGCCAAGTAAGACACAGTCTTTCTTTGTTATGCTTATGAAAATGCATTTTCACATGAAATTGGAAACAACTAAGCCTTGCCATCATTCTTCTCTGGAGCACACATACTCCTGGTGTGCAGATTTGACGTAGACTTAAGGGGAGAATGATTTCTGAGAGTCTCTTGTTAAAATATTGGCAGCACATCATGGAGGATTTCCTCTAGCAAAAGGAACAGATTATACCTCCATGTGATGAATATGAAACTACATGGGGTTTCTTTGTGTTTGTTGCTAAAGTGACATCCACAAACAGCACAGAAAACATAATTAGAAAGAGTCAAACTCATTACTGACAAAATACAGAAAAGCCTCAAATACAGGATATTTGCTCTGCAGCAAGAAAACATCAGTGAAGCATAACCGAACAACTCAAATAAAAGCTTCAATTTTTGAATAATTATATTAAATCCAAAAGAAAGATTAAGTTTTATAGTTTAAAATTACATGCAGATATTTCCTAATGTTTATTAAGATCCAGTTAAGTTGCTCATAGTTGAATGGCTAGGTCCGTTTCAGATACTCTAGGGATTTCAACTGTCTAGCAGCCTTTCCAGTAGCAGAGAGGAAGCCATGAATTTTCATATCTGTTGTCTAATTTCTGTCTTTCCTAAGTAGATGTCTCAAAAAGAAATTATAAAAACAAAACAGAAGTAATAGAAAACATGCAGGAAACCTTTGTCTTTGAGTAAAACTTTATAGTTACGTATGTCCATAAAATTTGTATAATATAAATAAAAGCATCTACAGCTTCTAGATAGCAATTTAAAATGAATATTAGCTTTCTTTAATGATCAGCCTTAGTATAGCTGAGGTATCTGAGCTCCTCTTTTATCTCCAGTCTTACAAAGCTGTTCTTTCCAACAGATTTATTCTGGAGGATTATATACTCAATACGCATATTCAGTCAGAATTACACAGAAAATAAAATATAAAATTAATATTATTTGTTGAAAGATATGCATGCAAATATGTCCTGCACTATCAGTAATATCCAAGAGGGTACTTAGAAAACTACAGGAAAGAAAGTGACAAAATAAAACTGAAAAATAATCATAAATATAAAGTGAATATCAAAAATAATTGGCTTAACTAATATGATTAACTATATCTTTAAGGTCCTTTCCAGCCCATTCTATGATTCTATGATTTTTATACAAGCATTAAGACTGTCAGAAGAACCAGGCCTGGTGTACACTTGTTGTATTTTAGACATACAGACCTCTAGTTTGGTACTCAAAACACTGCCCAAGCTGTATATTCAAGCTTGTGCATATCTGCATTTTGCTCTGGTACATGCCAAGCTTTGGTGAAGAATTCTTCTTGCACAGAGATTTGGATTTATTTTTCATTTCTAAACCTGTACGGAGTTCGAATTCAAATATAAGAACCAAGGCATCTGTCCATTCTGTGGGTGCCTCTGTACAGGGTTAGAAAGCTGGAGTATAATCTCAAGTATTACACAATACACTGTAGGCAGCCTATGCTTTTATAGCTATGTGAAGTGTTTCTGCAAGTGTATGCTGGATGATGACATTATTATAAATTAGAACTGTTCTACAGAACAGGATGCCATTCCTTGCTTTTCTTGTTGTTCCTCCATAGGTATCCTAAAAACAACAGTCTCGCAGCAGGTAAGATGGCTACCTTCCTCATTGTCTCCCCATACTGCAGAACCCATTCTTAACCATAACCTATTAAGCAACAGAATCATAGAAGGGCCTGGGTTGAAAAGGACCTCAAAGATCATCTAGATCCAATGCCACTGCTGTGGACAGGGCTGCCAATCACTAGACCAGGCTGCCCAGGACCCCATCCAGCCTGGCCTTGAACACATCCAGGGATGGGGCATCCACAACTTCTCTGGGCAGCCTGTTCCTGTGCCTCACCACCCTCTGAGTGAAAAATTTCCTCGTAATATCTAACCTAAATCTCCCCTATCTTAGTTTAAAACCATTCCCCCTTGTCCTATCACTATCAACTTATGCAAAAAGTCGGTCCCCCTCCTGCCTGTAAGCTCCTTTTAAGTATTGGAAGGCTGCAATGAGGTCTCCCCAGAGCCTTCTCTTTTCCAAGCTAAACAATCCCAACTCCCTCAACCTTTCCTCATAGGAGAGGTGCTCCAGCCCTCCGATCATCTTTATGGCTCTCCTCTGGACCTGTTCCAAGAACTCCACATCTTTTTTGTCATGGGGGCCCCATCACACTAATGTCACACAATAATGTCACTTTGCAATAGTTCTACAGCCTTTACTGCTTTAGAGATATTTTAGTGGGTAGAAGAATGACCTGTAGGGTGAATTTTTATAGAAAGAAAACATTTACATTATGCAAGTCTCAAGCTTTACAGTATTTCAACTGTTAGCATCACACTTTCTTCACAATTACTTTATATTTGCAGGCAAACATCTTCTTAACGTTGCTGTTATGCCATATAATCAGTTTTTATCAGCAATTTTTTTTATCCCTTTTGTGAAATTAAATATATAAATGAAACTCAGTTTTGCTGAATATAATTTTTCTGATACAAGCGAAAGGCTTGTAAGACATGAATATGAAAGCTGGCTGCAACTGATCTACATAAGAATTAGAAGCAAAATAAAATGCTTCTAAAGTTTGTCTGCTCAGTGTAACTGTTGTTATTGCTAAGTGTGAGCCCTACGGGATCTAGTTCTCTTGGGGGATTTAAAAGAGCATGCAGGCATTTTTACCTCCAGGTCTCTGTTTCAAGTCTAGTTCAGATTAATAATGGCTGGATTGTATTACATCATCTGCTGGCTCTGAAATGATCTGCGCCAAACTATTTGGAAACTCAAAAGAAATCCTAAATGAACCTCAAATTCTTCAACTTTGTATCATATAATACCTTAATTGCAAGCCTTACCAGACAGGTTGTAACTTTCTTGGGTAGGGAAACCAGTGTTGTTACTTCACTATGTCAGTTTCATGAATATTAAAAATAAATAAATAAATAAATAAATTAAAAGACAGCTAAAACTTTGCATTTTGGCAAGTTACTTACTTGCTGGAAAATACAGCTTTAATCATTCCAAAACTTCTGTAAGTTTAAAAATTAGTTTGATGGTTTACATGAAAATGTTGAACTTACATATCTGGCCCCATTTAAAAAAATTAAATATTTAGGACATGTTCCTCATCATATCCAAAGATTAAGTAGATTTTCAGTTCTTACTCTGTCCTGATGAGGCCCAGGCCTATAATACACTTTGCTTAGAAGGAAAACATCTAAAATTTAATATTCCAGTATATTTTGTATTTAAGTTTATTTTCTGTAAAACATACTCTATTTTGCATGTAGCAAACACTAAAGCAGAGTCTGTAAACCAGAGTGAAACACCTCTCAAGTGCATATATCAACTCCCCAATCTGGAAAGAAAATTGTTTTTACTTATCTTGGGCTGAAATAAACATTTCATGTTTCATAGTGAAACATCTGTAAGAAATGGGCTTGAGAAAACAATGTATTAGGATACCTTATAAATGGATGGTTAGAACTTTTGGAGACTTTCCAGGTCAGGCTGGACAGGGTTCTGAGCAACCTCATCTAGCTGTAGATGTTCCTGTTCACTGCAGGGGAGTTGGACTAGATGGCCTTTAAAGGTCCCTTCCAACTCTATGATGATTCTACGATCCCATGATAGTATGAACTTGTCTCCCGAGCAATGTAAGCCCATTTCAAAACCTTTCACAGACCGAATAAGAGGGAGTTTAAATGAATATTTCCTTGACATAAGATTCACAAAGGAATTCAGGATTTGGGTTTTTTTTTTTTTTTTTCTTTTTTGAATTTACAGGGACTTGGTGTCATTAAGGACACTTAATGACTCTGGGAAACTAGAGTCCACTTCTGAACACTACCACTAGCTCTAAGATGAATTTCCATCTAGTGTTCTTTAATGACTGCTATTAGGACTCCTAGGGTTTAACCATTCATTCCAAGATACTGTATAACTGATAGCCTCCTAAGTTGCTAGTGATACTTGGAAGACCCTTCAGTTTCCTCTGCTCTGATGGTGGCAAATGACTGTTCAAGTTGTGCATCTCAAATATCTCAAAGTTGTGCCTCTGTTGTTTTTCAGGTAGACTGGTGTATGTGTGTCATACACACTGAGCATCCCCTTTCCAGTTAGTGAACAGATACTTGTAAGACCCTTTTCTGCACTTATTTCAGATCTAGTTGACATATCTTGACTTCAGTAAAACAGTATACTAAATTAATAGCTGATGGTGGCACATAATTTTAATCATGTGAATAAAATATTGAGTGAAAAATTATACAATTATACACTTATTTTATGAACATAACAAACATTCTGACAGTAAGTGTAGGGTATCCTGGAGAAATACTGGAAAAATTTCTTATCCTTTTTTTTCCTCTAGCTAAACCATTCAAAACATCACAAATACCTCCTTAAAATGTCTTTCATTGTCCATATTTCACTTACTAAGTCTGATGAAAATGTTTGTGTTAATGTGACAAATATTGATGTGTAAGATCAATGTCACACAAGGCATACCTCATTTAATATAAAAATAATGCAGTGATCATTTGAAATCTGCCTACATTGAGCACATAACTTGTGTGTATATTTAAGATGTCTAGCAAAGTAATGTTACTATAGAATACTGATATTGCTATACAGTTATTGTAATGGTTCAGCGTTTTTTAAATCACACAGAAAGACACATTGTGTCCTTGTTTATAGCCTTAACATCATCAAAAAAAGAAAATCATTTATTTATAGCTTCCCTGTTCTGAGTTACTTCGGCCAGCAGACATTATAGCATATTGCCTGATTGTACATTGCCTTCTTGGTCTGTTCTACTTTACCCAGTTCCTGGAAGCATTAGATTAATTTCTAATACTTCATAGAGCCTAGCATTATATGCACTTAAGTATGAAACATATGAACAAGGTGGGCCTAAGGAAGATGAGCAAGGAAAGCCGCTGAAGGACATAGCTGAGTAGCAGGAATGCAGTAGGTTTACAAAGTGTAAAAGTCTTTCAGTGCTTATCTTAGAAAATAGAGAGAAAGGTGAAAAGGCTCAAAAACTGGATTTGGCTTAGGGCTTTTCCCTTTACTACTACGCAGAGTACCCATCTCCACTAGCAGAACTGTCAAGTAACTTAAAAAATTTAGAAAAATCACCCTTACTTGTTCTCACTAGCTTATACAAAGTGCCTGTGTCCCAGTCAGAGCCTCACTGCTCCATCCAGGGAACAGGGCAGACACAGAGATTGTGGTCAGATTCAAACAAGGGTTGAGATCACCCAGCAGCTTCTTAGCAATGAGGCAGATCCGAAAACTGTCAGGAAGTCAATCCATTGGTCAGAGTCCACAGTCAAATAGAGGCATAGGCACAGCTGTGTCTGTAACTGTGTCTGCAGCTGACCTAGAGATATTCCTCCACTGGTGTAGCTCAAGAAGGGATTGGCTGCCCTGTGCTGAACTGAAATTTTGTCCTGGGCCCCTGGGAATGGGACACACAATGGCTTCCAGCTGGTCTTGTTTGTTGCCTATGCTGTATGCATTGGTGTAGATGCACTTCAGCTGGGCTATCAGTCTCCCCTTCGACCCTGGCACACTGCTCCTAGGCTCATCTCTAGTGCATCTGGTTATAATCCCCTCCCCCTTCAAATCTAGTTTAAAGCCCTCTCAGTTAGCCCCACCAACTCCTGAGCTAGAATCCTTTTCCCCCTTTGAGATAGGTGGGTCCTATCTGGTGGCAGCAGGCCAGGTGCCACATGAACCACCCCATGACCAAAGAAGCCAAACTTCTTGTGATGGCACAAGCCTCTTACCCATGCGTTGATGAGATGGGTTTTCTTGTTCCTTTCACTATTTCTCCCTACCACCAAAAGGACTGAGGAAAATACCACCTGCAATCCACTTCCTTCAACTAACCGCCCCAGAGCCCTGAAGTCCCTCTTAATAACCTTTGAGTTTCTCAACCAGTCAATCAATGACAACCTGGGCTACCAGCAGTGGGTAATACGCAGAAGACTGCAACAGATCGGGGAGCTTCCTTGTAATGTCCCTGACCCAGGCCCCAGAAAGGCAGCAGGCTTCCCTTGTGGGTAGAGGCCAGTTGACATATCAGACCATCTGTTCCCCTCAGAAGTCACATATGACAACTACCCTTCTTTTCTTCTTAGCAGAGGCAGTCCTGAAGTGTGGGGTTTGGGGAGACTGACTTGCCTCAGACAATCTCTCGGATGGACCTTTGTCTACAAGCCCCTTTACCTGTTCCTCTAGTTCCAGAGCCTTGTACCTATTTCACAAGGGCACCTGGGAAGGTGAGGTAGGCTGGGGGGTCTGCCTACCCCTCTGAATAGGGATCTGTTTCCACTCCTCCCTGTCCACTGGCTCCCCTCTTTCTGCCAGACTGCAAGAGAGTAAGGGATCCAGAGCTACTTGTGGAGCATCCCCCCAGTGCCTTTCTCTCAGAGATGGTGGGCTGGAGCTCCACCTGTCTATTTCCCTCTCACAGTCCATGATGGTTCTTAACCTTTCCACCTCCAACTTTAGCTCAGCCACTGGACTGAGCAGATCACTCACTGCTCACACTGCACACAGGTGTTATCTCTACTACCCTCTGGCAGCAGTGCCAGACTCAGGCACTCCCTGCAGCCTGAGACCTGGACCACTGCATGCACATTTGTGTTCTCTGTCTGAGTTGCCATGTTCTTTTTGGTAATGGCTCTCTGCCAAGTGACAACCACAGCTCAGTCTAGATATTTTCAGAGAGCAGCAACTCGTATGAGATCTGGCCTCTAGAGCATGGAGAGGTGTTCTGCCCTGCCTGCACGACCTGCTGCGCAAAGTCCTGCGCCATGCCTTTCTGACACGCCACGCCCTGTTTGCCTGTCCTGTTTGCCGTGCTCCTGGGTCACTGTGCTCTCTAGGGACCTTCTGTGTTGGTTCGCCCAGGGGGTGAGCTGCCTGCACTCCTGGCTCCGCCCACACCGTGTCACAGTTGCCGTGCTGGATGTTGGGACTGCGGCAGCTGCCTCGCATTCACTGGGTTTCTTGGAGCTTCTTTTCCTCGTTTTTTGCTGCAATCTGGACCTTGTAGGAACAGTCCCTCGGCATGAGCCTCCGCTCCGAAGCTGATCCGCTCGAGGTCTGACCAATAATTGCTTTACAGTATAGACACGGTGCTCTCTGTCAAAGCACGTCCTACTAGTATTCACAAATCATAGACTTATACAATAATCATGACAAACATTTTCTTAGCATTATCTCTATAATAGTGAGGACTATAACAGATATTACAATTGTCTGTCTTCTATGCTATTAATGCTAACAGCTGCAAGTGTTGCATGTTGCAGCAGTCTTGGGCTGAAACTTACCATATTTTGACATATGTCTAGTTAACCTAAGATCAGAATTGGTATATTTGTTTAGAAAAGTATTAAACTACTGTTATCAGTTAGAAACAGGAAAATTAGCTTTCTTTTATCTCCACCTGGTACATATTGAGAAATCGAACTGATGCTAATAAACTTTGAATCTGCCCACAAATTAATATACTTAGAAGGTGGAGGAAAAAAAAAAAAAAAAAAAGACTGGGAAAAAGAGCGAATAATTGAGAGAAGACAATAGGAAGAGATAGTAATCATATTGAATGATGGCATTGAAATAACATAACGTTGGAAATACGTCTGACAGTTCTAACAACTACAGTTCCAATACATTTTATGCAGAACTGTATATATATATAAAAAGCTAACTGAGTCAGCATTTTTATTAGAATTTTTGAGTCGAACTCGGCTAGATAAATGTAGTTTACCCTGAACTAGAAGGGAAAAAAAAAACATCCACAAAACTAGGTGCCTGGTTCCTTTAAGCCGTTTGAAAACTGTAGACTTACAGATCAGTGAACTATACAAATCCTCATTAAAGAATGTAGTGGTTCAGGTTTGGGGGTAAAGTTGCAAAGAATAAAACACAAACAAAAAATGACTGACGGTGTAACACCAGAGACCTACAGGAATTAAAATTTCCTGAACCAAATCTCTACTTTCTCTGAAGTTACCATTTACAGAAGGATTATCTATTAGTAACAAAACAAAACCATGCACCAACCATGTACCAAGTAGAGGAGAAACCACCCTTGACTTCCTTGCAAATAGAAAGGAATTGATTGAAAATTTGAGAACACTGGTGAAATATGGAACTAGCCACAATGAGCTAGCTGTAGCTAGTGAAATAATTAATGAGCACATGAAGCTCAATAGTACAAAGGTACTAGATTTTAAGAAACTCAATAAGGATCAAATCCACAACACCTGAAAAGCCATGCAAGTTTCTGGACGGGTTCCCAGCACAGAAAAAGTGAGAGAAGCTTCCCAAGACATCTCACACTTTCACTGGAATCAGTAAGTGAGACAATCCTATACCTGATCTACATGAGTTTGTGCAGTTCTCACTGTCTATGGTTCCACTTACCCACTGCAGTCTGTCATTCCCTTTCCTTTTCAGTTCCTCCCCATATTACATGTCCTTTCCACACATCTGTGTAGCAGAACCACATAGGAACTAATGCCAAATGTTCAATTGGAATTGTATGTACAGAGTTCATTCATGAAAATGCCGGGAACAATTAGACCTTAGCTGTCCAGAGAGCAGCAAATAATGAAAAGTAGCAAGCATAAATTTACAGAATTTAAACTCCTTTAAAGAGTGGTGTTTTTCAAACCCAAGTAGTAGTAGCAGTAGTAGTAGTAGTAATAGAATTCTGAATTATATTGCATTTAGTTCATGAAGAACTTCTGCAGATGAGATGTATATGGAAAATGGCAATAGAGCAAGCTTTTACTTCCAAAATACTTTTGAATGAATGGATTATGAATTTTATTATTTGTATTGTAAAAGGAATGAAAGTATAGAGAGCTTCTATTCAACTCTGACTTTTCACAGAGGAAAGGGCCAGTAGAAATCTTACAATTCAGAAGAGAATTACAGATTTTCAGGTACTCGCCTTTTTGTCTTCTGGTTGTTTGTCACAGATCTTCAAAATCAAAAAGTTCCCAGGGTCACCAGTTTGTACAGCTGATTCTCGGACAAGATCTGTAAGTTTATTGTTATAACAATTACCAACCTCTCTGATATCGTGAATCTTGTCTGGGGATTCTGCAGCCTACAGAAATTGACAATACTCCTGCTTAGAAGCACAAGTTATGAAGCCATTGTTAACGTTAGACCAAGACCACAGCACACAAAAAGACTTACTAAAATTTACTACTTTTTAAACCTTAAGAAAGTGATTATATTCAAAGACAAATATGTGGGGAGTGAGAATGGGGAAATAGACTAAGCCTAACTGCCTATATTTTAGTTCAGTTGTAATGACCTTTCTTAATTCAACTAAAAAGCTGACAAGATGTTTGTATAGCTTTTTCAGCTGGGATGCAATCCTCAAACAAAACCTTTCCTCACCTTTGTCTTCTCTGAAGTAGGTGCTAATCAGAGGACAGGTTTATTCTCATGTACTTCTTTTCTGCTTCCCCCCAACAAGGTTTTCTGTAATCCACACATGTGATACATAACCAAAATACTAGCATTTAACACTCTTCTCAGAGAATAGTTAACCTGCCAAGGTGTACTAGGCACACTGACAACATTCTTGTCAGTGGGGAGGTAGTAACTATAACCTATGAATGGTAAAAGCAACATATGGTTGGACTGTAATTCTGACTAAAAAGATACAGTTTTCCCAACAAATGAAATTCTTCAGTTTGGTAGAAAAAGTTTATACATATGTCTTTATAACATCTGAGTTGAAAAATACATCTCAAAAAAANAGTACCTGGAGAGATTTTGAGATAAATTAAACCAATACATTAAAAGTACCTGTGCTCTCAGTCACATAGCTGACCCTGAACAGCTGGTAACCATAACATTAAATTCTTATGCACTCTGGAGAAAGTATGGTCTCCCTTAATTTGACTATTGGGAATGGCCCAAAACCCATAGTAACTCTCAAGGTTTTCTTATAAATTATTTTGGGAGATTGCTGGCTAGGGGCAAAAAGCAAACAAACACACTAAAGCTATTAAAAGCATTTAACAATGTGTGTATAAGAAATAGGTTTACAGTTCTCAGGGGTGCTCTTGGTGCCCTTTAACAGAGACTACACAATACTCTAGCAAACCATTGTTTATAAAGAAAAAAAAAAGTACAGCTTTATATATTCTTAATATATCAGACCTTACAGCAGCCAAATTCATCTGGGGACTACAAGATGTTCAGAACAAGTGCCCTCTAAATTTGACTAACTGTGACTAAGAGACATAGTGACTGTAATATAAAAGAATGATAAAATTTTGTTATTGTAGAAGGATTATTTCTTTGTTGAAGACAAAATGAATGAACTGCAGTTCTACAGTTTCCTGCCAAAGATCTCCCACATTGTCAAGAAGATTACAGGGAGACCAATGGCTGAGTAGATTTTCTAAGGTAGTGCTATGGCCCATGAGAGTATGGTAACTTAAATCTCATATTAAAGAACCAAATGGAAAACTATGTTTGTGGCTGTATTCATAGCTGCAAACAGAGTACAAGTCCTACAGAAGACTTAAAATTAAGATTTAAATCAGACTATAAAGATCAGATAAGCAAAGTTTTCAGATGTAAACAGATTGAAAATATTATTAAAATTTTTTAACATATTATACAGAAGGTATCTAGCATTCAAAGAACAAAATGTCTTATGAGACATTTTTGACATTTTATGAGACTCAAAGAATTATGGAAATAAAGGAAAATACCCCAAAATATAGGTGTTTGGATAATAGTTTGCACTACTGATTTCCCAGATAAGATCTGTCAATTTGTCATTGCAACACTTTCAAAAGGATCCAAAAGCAAAAACATGCAATGTTGTCATAGTCTAGGATAGCAGAATTTTCCCTCTAAGAGAATCTGCTGTCACTGTAGCTGAAATAGTATAATACATTCTAGATTCTACAATATTACTGAAAGTTCAGGGGAGGAAAAAAAAAATAAAAAATAAAAATGTCAATAAAGAATAAATGTAAAGGATTTAAAATGTGTAGGAGTGCAATTCTAACAGTACACAAGTATTTAAAGAGTATGTGTTGCAAGTTTTTAAAGGTCTTTTTGCACTGTAATTAACATCTTATATTTCCTATTGGTTGTAATAACCATAAGTCATGGGTTAATTAAAGACTGTCCTGTGACAGGGTCCAGCCCTGTCCCCCCCCCCACCCCCAACAGAGGCCAAATAAAGCAGTGAGAAAAAAGGAGGTGCACTTGAAGCAAAAGATAATTAGTTTCTTTAAAACAGCAAAGGAGTGTAAGATAACACACTATGAAAGGAATTGGGAGCAATAAATCTAACAAATTGGAGAATCGGAAGAAGGAAAGTATCTCTGATCCTATGCATCCACAATGGCAATCGGAGGTGAAGGGAGGTGGAACTCCCAGAACTCAGAAACCACATGGGAAGGGTTAGGAGCATGCTGGGGCAGTGGCTTCCCCTTAGCAGCCCTCCCACCTGTGTCAGCTTATTACATGACGTCATGATATGGAATACCTGTGGAAAACCATGACATTGTATCTTTGGTTATTACAATGAATGCTGATTGCATTTGTTACTTCGCTTGATAAAGTAAATTAGACTTTAGGAAGGACATTTTGTATAGCATAGTTTTTGTTTTGTTTTCAGGTAAAAAATACCAGATGAAAATGAGTTTATTTCTGTTTCTGTGAAAAGTAAAGAAAGTATATATTTATTTGCCTTTTTTTTTTTCTCTGAAAAAACACAGAGACTTCTCAAATGCTTTTGATGATTTTGAAATGAGAAGCAATCCCAAAGTTTTTCTGCTGAATAAGAGCAAAATCTGTTCAATGGGGGCTTTATACAGTGTACTGATTTAGAATATTTTATACATATACAAATGCATTTACATACAAATTCAGATATATACATACAAACATACATAACCTAGACTACTTTAACAGTTGTGACAATTGTAAATTTATACTCTGGCTTACATTAAACAGACAAAGATGGAAAAGAAAAGAAGTTCCTGTTAGGAGGAAAATGATTACATCAAGTATCACCCTTTTTGCAAGACTGATATCATTATGAAACAGGATTGTTTTCTGTTTACATTTTCTCCTTTCATTTCTGTGAATCTATAAAAATAGAGAATGTGCTTGGGAACAAGGAGGTGTGGATGTTCATTTGTCTGGTAGTTTTCATATACTTTTGAATTTACTGATAATATTAGGATCCTGAAAAAAATCTGTTTTCCATCCCTTAAAGTGAAATGCGGCGTTCATAATGGCTGGTTTTGAAAATGTGGATAAATTACCATAACTATTATTCTCAACTTTGCAGAATCATAGACTCATAGAATGATTTGTGTTGGAAGGCCCCGTTTACATTCTGGAAGGCTGCTGTTCTCCAGGCTGAACAACCCCAACTCTCTCTACCTGTCTTTGTAGGAAAGGTGCTTCAGACCTCTGGAGATGCTTGTGGCCTTCCACTGGAATGACTCCAACAGGTCCATGTCCTTCTTATGTTGGGGGCCCCAGAGCTGAATGCAGTACTCCAGATAGGATCTCATGAGAGCAGAGCAGAGGGGGAGAATTAGCTCCCTCAGCTTACTGTTCGTGCTTCTTTTGATCCAGACGTGTTGGCTTTTGGGGCTAAAAATGCACATTGCTGGGTCATGTTGAACTTCTCATCAACAAACACCCCCACATCCTTCTCCTCAGGACTGTTCTCAATCCATTCTCCACCTAACCTGTAACCATGTTTGGGATTGCCCCAACCCAGGTACAGGACCTTGCACTAGGCCTTGTTGAGCTTTGCATGGGCCCACCTCTCTAGCTTGTCAAGAGCCTTCTGGATGTTATTGCATCCCTCCATCTTGTTGACTGCACCATTCAGCTTGGTGTCATATGCAGATTTGCTGAGAGTGCACTCTACCCCGCTGTCCATGTCGCTGACAAAGATTTTAATTAATACCAGTTCAAACATAAACTCCTGAGGTCCACTATTTGTCAACAGTTTCAACTTGGTCATTGAGCAATGACTGCAACAATTTTGAGTACGACCATCCAGCCAATTCCTTATTGACCAAGTGGTTCATCTGTCAAATCTATGTCTGTCCAATTTAGAGAGAAATAAATGATGTGGGACAGTGTCAAATTGTTTGTATAAGTCCAGGCAGATGACATCAGTTACTCTTCCCTTATTCAACAGTGCTGTAACCTCATTGTAGAAGGCCACCAGATTTGTCAGTCGTAATTTGCCCATACAGAAACTATGTTGGCTGTCACCAATCACTTCTTTGTTTTCCATGTGCCTTTGCATAGTTTCCAGAAGGATCTGCTACATGATCTTTCCAAGCAAAGAGTTGAGACTGACTGGTGTGTAGTTTTCTGAGTCTTCCTTTCTGATCTTAAAAAAAAAAAAAAAAAGTCAGTGGAAAATTCTGCTCATTTCTGCAAGAGTAGTAGTGATGCTGGCACCTTTCGATTCTAAATTTACAACACTGCTTATTGCCTTTGGAAGTTTTATGCTACCATGAAAAGGGAATAAAACAACCTTGAGAAATATGACTGTCAGAATGATGAAAGAGACCAGTACAATTAGTTACATTCATGTATTAGAAGGATGGAGATATTTTCATTTCCAAAATACTGGTGATGTTAGTGGAATTCTTACACAGACACTTGATAATTGTAATATTGCTTCGCAGAATTGTATGAATCAGAAACCCATATATTCAAGACTGTAATGTGATAATTATGGGAAAAAGGTGGTTATAGAGTGATTGTAGAAATCGCTTCTTGATTTTGTAATAATATGTTAACAGTTGAATAAAACCATACAGAATACAAGTTTTTTCCTCTCTTTTTGAAATATAAG
>VXAV01009989.1:16910-27833 GCA_013399715.1 Alectura lathami | reverse complement strand
AGGAAGGAAGGAAGCAAAATATATTAATTTAAATCCTTTAGATATGGAAGAGATTTAATTCCATATTTCCACATAAGAAAGAGGTAACAGCACTAGCTCTTCAGCTTTCTTAGATCTTATTTTCCAATTCATAATGTGAATGGCTCCTACTATAGCTATCCAATTTGAACATGGAGAACTTGTACATGACAAGTAGTGGGTTGAAATTAAAATCATACAGCTAACAGCCCTGAAATAAGTTCACCTCCTTCATGTTGCCTACATGAAATCAGTTCATGGCCTGTGTTTTCCTGGACAATCTCTACTTCCCTCATAATTTGTACTTTCCAGAAAACAGTATCTAATTACCTAAGTGTAGGTATTTAGGAATATAAAATTACTTCAAGTACTAAAGCACTGCAGATTCACAGGTTAGAAAACAAAAAGGGAAGCTAATTTTATAGTCCAGTGATTATGTCACCTGTCTGGGAGCTGAGAGCACAGGTCTTTTATGCTTGGATTATTTCTCTTCTTTATTCAATGATTTGTTATTACTTAATCCAGTCCTGGTTTAAAGGCCTGAAGGCATGTCATGCATTATTTTGTCTGTTCTATATTACAGACACCAATCATTTTAGGGAATTACTTCTGAATCTTTAATGATAGTGTCAGATTTTTTGAAGTTCTTTTACTCTTCCATAAAAAAAATTAATATCTATAGTTGACCATCACTCTACAAATAAGGACCCATTTTTTAAAAGGTATTTCTTTAGTGTCTAAGTAAAGGATAGGTAATATTTATTCTCCTGAAAATGTTAGCAGTTCCTCAAAGATCTATTTAAGAGCTTTTGGTTTAACCTTGGTAAGATGCTAAGCACCACGCAGCCACTTGCTTACTCTCTCCCAGTGAGATGGAGGAGAGAATTGGGAAGGTAAAAGTGTGAGAAATCATGTGCTGAGATAATGACAGCTTACCAGGTAAAGCAAAAAGAACACACACAAACAAAGCAAAACAAGGAATTCATTCACTACTTCCCATCAGCTGGCAGATGTTCAGCCACTCCCGGTAAAGCAGAACTTATCACACATAACAGTTTATTGGAAAAATAAATACCATCACTCTGAATGTCCCATTTTCCTCCTTATTCACTCCATATTTTACTGCTGAGCATTACATGATGCCATATGGTATAGAATATCCTTCTGGCCAATTTGGATCAGCTATCCTGGTTTCGTTGCCTCCCAGCTTCTTGTGCACCCCCAGCCTCATTTCTGGCAGGGCAGTATGAGAAAGCGAAAATTCCTTGACTTACTTACTGTAAGCACTGCTCACCAACAATTTCTTGAATTTTTCATGATGTCAGAATTGATGTAATTTTGACCACATATAAAGAATGTATTAAAAGTATAAATGAAGACATAGTTAGATCAAAGTTCATTTCTGGTAATGATAAAAAAAAAAAAAAGCACATTATGCATAAACATGGTAAAGCTGGTTTTATTTTTTCTCTTGCTATGAGTACTGTGGTTTAAGCATTATTTTTCCTATAACAATTTTTATTTCTGTATTTACAATGAGAAAGTAGCAATTAATAATACGATAATCTAATTAATTAGAAAACAAAAAGGAAGTTCTAGATACCAGTGATACGAATTGTACTAATTTTGGCAAAATATACAATCACTAGAAAAAACTAACTTGCTTAATTTTCTGGCTGATTTGTTTTTAATGCCTTAGTCTGTTTGGAGGTTCTCTGGTTGTGAAGTAAGAAATAAGATAAAACTTCTCTATTTTTTTTCAGTGGTAAAAGAAGTGGGCTACACAGGCTGTATCAGTAGCTAAATTCAACTATCGGGTGTTCCTGAGGGTAATTCTGAAGAGGATGCCTTAGCTGGAAGTGTTTTGTTTCTATTCTCAGTTTGGACACATATGGCATTCTCTGATAATCTTCCATGCCTCCATATTGCCCTGTAAATTGCACTGGGTATCTTGGGCAGAATGCCAGTCTTAGACATCTATTTCATTTTCTTCTTGCATTCACCCTGACCCCATCTGAACCACACAAACTTCATAATCTTGCCATTACTCATTATGTAAGGGAATTTCCTTGACATGTGCCATTAGCTATCTTCTTGCAGCAAGATGGCTCTGTGAAGGAAAACTCAGAAAGAGATGGCTTTTTCCTGTGTCTCTCAGGACCCATCTGCATCTCTCTCTTAATCTCATCTGTTTGCATCGCTTCAGTTTTCAGTCTCATTTCTGATCACCTCCAATGTCCATTTGGATTTTCGGTATCTTCCCAGGCAGAGACTCCATATTAGTGGGCAACCCAGTGCAGCGCACAACAATGTTCATACTAAAGAAGTGCTTTCATATGTTCAGATGGAATTTCACATTTTTAAATTTGTCCCTTCAATGGGAACCACAGAAAACAGTCTGACTCCATCTTTACACCTTCCTATGGCAAATTCGTACACATTTGTGTTGAGTTGTCCCTGACCAGAAGCTAAGCACTCAATCCCTCTCAGCAGGGAGGGGGAGAGAATTAGAAAAGCAAAGGCTGAAAACATGTGGATCAAGAAAAACACAGTTTAATAGCTGAAGCAAATCTGTGCACATAAGCGAAGTAAAATAAGGTGTGCATTCTCTTCTGCCAATCAGCAGGCATATACCCAGACTCTTCCTGGAAAGCAAGGCCTCGGTTTGTGAAATGGTTACTTAGGAAAGCAAATTACTTAACTGAGGAAAACAAATGACCCCTCCTCTTTCCTTGAGCTTTTATTGTTGAACACGAAGTTGTATGATATGGAATATTCCTTGGGTCAATTTGGTCAGTCAGGAATATGCCCATTTGCTCAATTCAGGTCAGCTATCCCATCTGTATTTCCCCTCCAATCTCTTAGCAACCCTTAGACTACTCACTGGACGGTGAGACTGAGAAACAGAGAAAGTCTTGGTGTAAGCACTGATGAACAATAACCAAAACATTGATGTACTAACAACTTTTTTAGCCCAAAATCCAAAACACAGCATCATACAAGCTACTATGAAGAAAATCAACTCCATACCACACAGATACAATACAATACTGAAGAGATCCTCCTGAGGATTCTCTTCACTGGGGTAAACAGTTCAAACTCTCTAAGCATCTCCTCATATGACAGAAAGATGCTTCAGCCCCTTAATTATCTTGTTGGCCCTTTACTGGACTCTGTCCAGCATGTCCATGTCTTTCTGGTACTGGATCCAGGACTCCAGATGTGGCCTCACCAGGACAGAAGGGAAGGATCATCTTCCTCAGTCTGCTGGTAATGTTCTTCCCAATGTAATCCTGGATGCTGCTGGCATTCTTGGCTATGAGTGTGCGTTGCTTTATCAGTTTGTTTTCTACCCAAAGCTGCTTCCAACTGGCATGTCCCCAGCAAGAATTAGTTCATGTTTTTTTTTTTTTTTCTTTTTTTGTTTGTTTCTGAATTACAGAACTACTTATTTCCCTCTGTAGAACTTCATGAGATTCCTCTCTGTCCATTGCTCTGGCTTGCTGAAGTTCCTCTGAATGTCTGGTGTATCAGCCATTCCTCCCAATTTTATATTGTCTGAAAACTTGCTGAGAGCACACTCAGTGCCATTGTCCAGGTCATTAATGAAGATGTTGAATAGCATTGACCCAAGCAAGCCATGGGATAAATAAATGAGATATGATAATAGAAATGAAACATCCTCTGAAAACCATTCAGAAATAACATGAAGCTTAGGGTAACTAGCTTGAAACTAAATGTGTGACTTTTACATGTGTGTGTTACAGCACAGGCACTCTTTCCTCTTCTGAGCCATGAACATAGTGTTACTGGATTCTGCTGTGACATTGATCTGTCTTCACTAGGATAGCAGAAGAGGCAGAATATAAAATAAAAATGTGATAGAAGATGCAAATAAACTATTATTATACTTTTAAACAGGACTGTTTTATCTAGCAGCTTGCTTACTCTAAGACACCTGAGTGCATCAAGATGTGCACCCTGTTTGCCTATGCTAACCCTCAGGCTATTCACTGAACCAGGTTTCCAGCACCAGACCTGCTCTCCTTTTTCAGATGCTGGACCTCAGTTAGTGCCTTGCCTTCATCGTTGTCACCCTCAGCTCCTGGCTTGCATTGCCTTGTGGTGTAACCCACTTTTGCTGCTCCCTGACATATATATCAACACCTCTTTCACATTGAGATGTCCTCTTATCTCTGCCAGATGGATATGGGGCTACTCCCAGGCTTAGCCAGAATCCATGCTGAACACATATTCCTGATTCCTTAGATACAAACAAACACGGTTGGTCACTGGTCACAGATTTAATTTAATCTGGTCACAGATTAAAACAGAGAGCACTATCATTCTCAGCAGTCACATAAAGATGAAAAACAGCCCACTCCCATTCACCTTGTTCAGCTGATCAGGGTTAAAGTCTAATTGTAGAATATGCACAAGCACAAGATGAATCTCTCTGCTAGCAGGACACCGTATATCTCCATATACTATCTGCCATATATTGGGCTTGACCTATAGAACATACTTATATATGGACTGTCTCTCCAGATGCTGTCACACACCTTAGTCTAGTGCACATAGAAAACAGAGAGCACACACAGATGTCACGGGTGGAAATTACACTTCACTTGTAAAAGAGAAGCAGGGATATATTTATTGATAGAATACAGTGAAAAAGTTTAATCATAAATAAGACAGCAACTGAAGAAGATTCAAGATGGCAAGGTACATTTGATTACTTACAGCACAGAGGGTTAAATGCACTCATCCAGATAACCCTCCCATTGGGTCACAGTTTAGTGTCAACACCCTTGCTTTCTAAACTCCTCAGAGGTGTCTAGAAGTGTCTGAATCCACTCCTAGTCCCAGACTTGGTCAACAGTTTCTGTCTAAAGTTTGAGAAGGCCCTCCCACTGAGTCACAAGGTTCAGAGTGGACCTCCATGCTTTCAAAACTCCTTGAATGACGAAGGTAAGGAGCCTAGGTGCAGCTGAATCCAATCCTAGTTCTAGACTTGGTCAACAGGTTTTGTCTATGGGATTATATAGCCTGAAGGTAAAAATTTGTATGTTCAGTGAAATTTATGGTCACTTACATGCTTCTTTAAGTAGTTTCAGACAGTGCAGCCTAGTAAGCATCTTCTTTTTCTTCTGTAAAACACCCTAAAAGTCAGAGGAAGATAGTAAAAGGACAGGGTTCAAACTATCAAACTTCAGACATCAAGGAGCACAGTTGTCATTGACTCCCTTTATAATCAATGGTGACAGATGGTGTAAGAGATTAATCAAAATACCCAAGATCTATCTGTGCTCAAATAACCCATAGAAGGTATTTTTCTTTCTTTGCTGTGTGCAAAGGGATATTGAGCTAAGTAAAATTTCAGAAACCAGATGTCTAAAGTAGATGAGGTTAATAAGTACACAACCTTGCACTTGCACTACATTTCACTGGTCATTCCCTTCAAATAGGGCTTTCTTGTTCTGGGCTGCTAAAATAAAATGAAAATTCAAAACAAGGTGAAATAATCAGTCCCATGCTTGCACAAACTCAATATTAGGTACAGATTTCAAATCACTATGATTACAAATGATTATCAGTATTGACCTGCTATAGTCAATTAGAATAAAAGGCCTACTTGCACTTTTGGAAACTGCTGAATAGATATTAGCACTCCTTGATATGAATGGAATCACACAAAACAAACACGAAGTCAAATAGTTTATCTTCTTATTCTTGAATCAAGGAGGATTGACAAAATATTCCAATACTCTGCATTGTATTTCTTATTTCTCACAAAATAGTAGGACTTTTATTATACTTACTGTAACCTGAAAAGCATGTGTCATGTATTTCAAGTCAACTAAGTTGTATATACTTTGGGATTGCAGTAGTTTTTTGCATAGAGACATTAGATGAAAACTCTGTATTATTTCTTATAAGCAACAGTGCAGTGCTATGTACATGGTAAGCATTTCAAAATAGCATATGATTAAAATGAATGTCCTAGTGCAGTTTAAGTTACTTAACAACTTAAATCATATGTATGTAAAAAATAGCAAATTACTAACAAATGAATAGCAAAACAAATAATAAATTTTGTGTGGAGTGCGAAACACATCAAACTCAAATTTAAAAATGACAATTCTGGCCTATAAATATTAAGCTCAAATAACCAGAACTAAGAATATCAGAAAAGTGATTATGACTGACAGAGTGATCAGAAGCACTGCAGATCTCATTAGAAATATTAATTTGTGCATGCAGTATGTGTTACAAACCTACTGTACCTTTCAAATATGGATGGTAGATGTGAAATAGAATCTTTCATAGTTGTCGTTGTGCTACTCAGTTTCTACCACTGCCACATATAACTATTCAAAGATGAGTTTTCTGGCATTTATTTTCATCTTTACATCTCTTCACATTTCATAACAGAATGGTCTGATGTTCTAACAGTTTGTCCCAGAGGAGAAAGCATAAAGAAGGTCATAAGAAAAACAAAGCATGTTATCCTAAATGAAAATGAAGACAAGGAAGTTCTAAAAAATTTTAAGCTACAATAGAGTAAGGGAGCAGGAGAACAAGATGTTCACCTATGTATTTAGGAAGAGAAGAATCACTTTCTTTCTGAAGGGATTATTTATTGCAGTCTCACAGCTGCTGTGATGCATTGAATACTTGACATTGTTATAGAAAATCAATAGAATTCAATCTGAGAAAGTTGTGTTGCATGCATTCAAACCTGACAGTTGCATAAATCAGTATTTCTGTTTTAAAAAGTCCTTGGCTCAAAACAAAATGAGATTCATTTTTATACCTTTTTACTTCTTTTTTTTAATAACAGATGTGATTGATATTTTATTTTTTTTCAGAGGTAGTTCAATTACCAATTGGCATTCTACTGCCCTGTTAAGCTTAGCAATGAAGGATATACATTTATAAAAATCTGATTAGGAAATCTGCCTTCAAAGCAATTTTACTTGTTCAGTGTTTTCACAAAAGGATGCCAAGGTAAAATATATTTATGGTGATAGAAAAGGCAGCATGACCTTTTTCGTTCACAGTAAGTAACACACTTACAACAGAACAGTTGAAGTACACCTATTGTCTCTATAAAAATTACAATATGATAAAATGATAGTTGCTCAGATATTGCTAACTTTAATTTGTTTTTAAATTACTGTTAAACTGGTGGATTTGGTTTGTCAGAAATTTATGACAAAACTGACATGAAAAGGAGAAGAAAAAAACTAAGGAAATGAATCCCTACATTTCAGTAAATTATGTGTAAGCATTGGGCCACATGTTTGGGAAGTAAGTCAAATATATCATTCCTGAAATTTATATATTGATTTTTCAATATATAGTGCTTATTTCAGGGAATATATTCTTCTTTACTAATATAAAAGATATAGAATGTTTAGTCCATCTCAGACCACTGACACATCAGACTTCCATGATCAGCCTGAAGTTACATGGAAAAGAATCATCAAATCATAGAATCATAGAATTGTTATAAATGATTTGTCCCACCAGCCAATCTAGTACAAATCATTTCTTTTATTTAGTAAAAAGTTAAGCACAGGAGCAATAAGCAAAAGCAGCGCGGCACTGGGTGCGCAGAGAGCGGGGAAGGGTCCCTCTCTATCACTACGCACACCCACACTACCACTTATCTCTATTTTTAAAGCTATATCTTATACATATGTAACGAGTTCTTTTAAGGCGAGGCATTTCATTCTTCATAATAATTTCCATATGTCTCCTCCTTCTTGCACCTGCGCAGTACTAATTGGTGGTCGTGCTCGGGGGTCTCTGATGAGGAAGATTGTGAGGATGAGGAGGTTGAACTTTTCAACTTCTTGTTCTGCACTTGCGCAGTGCCTTCTCGGCCGTTTTCCAAATTCTATAGCGGTTTCTTCTGGTTCTGTTCCAGGTTGTTTTCTTTCTTTTACTTCTTACAAGGGAGTTAATTAACCTGAACAGGATCTGGCCATTCTTTACCGCAAAGGTAACCGGAACACCGAGTCCACCAGGTGGCTGAATACAATGCATCATACATCTTATATGGTTAATACTAAACCTGGCGTTGCTAGCTTTGCAAGCAGATTTTCTGCTTATATTCAAGGGCTCTTCCCTTTAATGTACAAGGGACCCCCTTTCCATTACAGCAAATCATCATATGTTTATTACAGAATCATAAAGTTTGGAAAAGACCTCTAAGATCATCTAGTCCAACGATCAACCCAACATCACTATGCCCACTAAATCATGTCCCTAAGTGTCATATCTACATGCTTCTTGAACACCTCCAGGGAAGGAGGCTCCACCACCTCCCTGGACAGCATGCTCCAATGCCTGACCACTCTCCCAGAGAAGACGTTTTTCCTAGCATCAAGATTCCCTGGCAAAGGCTGAGGCTGTTACCTCTCATCCTACTACTAGTTACCTGGGAGAAAAGGCCAACTCCCACCTCACTACAACCTCATTTCAGGTAGTTGTAGAGAGCAACAAGGCCTCCCCTGAGCCTCCTCTTCTCCACACTAAACTGTCCCAGTTCCCTCAGCTGCTCCTCATAAGACTTGTGCTCCAGGGACTTCACCAGCTGCATTGCCCTTCTTTGGACATACTCTAGGGCCTCGATGTCTGCCTTGTAGTGAGGGGCCCAAAACTGAACACAGTACATGAGGTGCAGCCTCACCAGTGCCGAGTACAGGGGGACGATCACCTCCCTGGTCTCGGTGGACACACTATTCCTAATGCAAGCCAGGATGCTGTTGGCCTTCTTGGCCACCTGGACACACTGCTGGCTCATATTCAGCCGGCTGTCAACTAGCACCCCCAGGTCCTTTTCCTCCGCACAGCTCTCCAGCCAATCTGCCCCAAGCCTGCAGCATTGCATGGGATTACTGTAACCAAAGTGCAGGACCCCACACTTGGTCTTGTTGAATCTCATGCAGTTAACCTCAGCCCATCTATACAGCCTCTCAGCTAGCCCCACCAACTCCTGGGCTAGAATCCTTTTCTCCTTTTGAGATAGGTGTGTCCCATCTGGTGATGTTTGTCAAGCAGGAGCTGCCTTTCATGAACCCATGCTGGCTAGGCCTGATCCCCCGGCTGTCCCTCACATGCCATGTGATTGCACATGCCATGTGATTGCACTCAGGATGAGTGAGTTATCTGCTCCATAACCTTCCCTGCTACCAAGGTCAGGCTGACAGGCCTGTAGTTCTTCAGATCATCCTTCCAACCCTTCTTGTAGATGGGCATCACATTGGCAGGCTTCTAGTCGTTTGGGACCTCCATGGTTGACCAGGACTTCTGATGATGGTGAGTGGCTTGGCAAGCACTTTCTCCAGTTCCCTCAGTACCCTTGCGTAGCAACATCCCTGTACTTTTCCTGAGTTGCCTTCCCCGTCTTCCAAAGACTTTTTCTTTACTGGTAAAAGCTGCTAACATCTCTCAGATTTCCAAGCCTCATAAGAGAATTCAGACAGAATTCTTACTTACTATAGAGGATATTCAAAGTGAGGACCATCAAAACATACAGGACATACACAGTTCTATGATACAAGGCTGGATGCATCTGAAAGTGCTATTTAATCTAAATTTAACAGGCAGTCTAATGCCTAAACGAACTCTGCTTCATGTATTAATATACACAGTTATATGCACAATGTTTGGCAAAAGGTTTTAACAGAGTCTCGTTTTTCCCTGCATTCCTTCAAAATACATACTTTCTTCTAATATGAGATTCTTCTAGCAGGAATCTCAACTCATCAGTATATACACCTTTCTATCTGTATCGCTAATATATTCATCAGCCCAGCTACATCATATATATTGCTTTTGTCATGCTCTAAATCTGGTTTCTCTTTGTGTTGAATTCAAACTGATCAATAAATAGCCATCTCTGTTTTTAGCTCAAGGGTTGCTGTTTCTGTAGTGTCCGTAGAGTTTTGGTCTTCATTGATGTGTGCTTTGTCAATTACTTGTCAGATCTATGCATCTGTGTGATTTATTTTTCCTTTTTACTTTTCATTTTGAAATGTTATTTGATCTAATAACCTTAATGATCCAGATGCTCTCAAGTCACACGCTCTGGCCACTGACCTGCTAGGGAACAGTCTTTTAGAAAAGGACTCAGTGGTCATGGTGAACAAGAAATTGAATATGAGTCAGCAGTACATCTTTGTGACACTGTGGTTTGTGAACCACATACTGGTCTACATGAGTAAGACTTTAACCTGTAGGTCAAGAGTAGAGATTATTCCCTTCTGTTGAGAATCTGAGTGGCCATATTTGTCATGTTGCCTCAGATTCTGAGCTTGCCAATACAAAAAAGATATCAACATGCTGGACAGAGCCCAGAATATTCACATATATGGTCAGGGAGCTTGGGCATATGTCATAGAGACTAAGAGAGCTGGGTTTGTTCAGTAATGTGAAGAAAAAACTAAAGATGGATGTGATCGTTGTCTTTTACTACCTAATAGGAGGTGAAAGAGAAGGTGGACCTTACAGAGGTTTACAGTGCAAGGACAAGAGGCCAAGGTCATATGTCGCAGTAAGAGAAAAATTACAACTAGATATTAGAGAAAAAATTTCCACAGGGAGTATTTAAGCTTTAAAATTGGTTGTTCAGGGTTAACTGAACAAAGCACTTAACAGTGTGATCTAACTTTGAAGTTAGCCATGCTGTGTGAACGATAATAAACTAAATGACCTATAGGGGTCCTTTTCCAGCTTCAGCTATTCTGTAACTCTAATTTAAAGGTCAGGATTGGCCCGGAACAAAATGTTTTAAAGAAAGAAGATGGACATTCAGTTTCATTTGTAAGATCTAAAATGTGAAGTTTGAATCTAGGTAAAAAATAGTACTCAGATTTCATTTACTTTCTTTTT
>VXAV01009988.1:282259-300978 GCA_013399715.1 Alectura lathami | reverse complement strand
AAAGTTCCCAAATATGTCCTCGATATAATCAAAGGACTATGAACTTGTAAATCTATCAATAAATACCTGAATACACTCTTAATTCTCTTGGTTTTACACTTTCCTTAAGATTCTGGTTTATCTCCAAATTTGCTCAAGTATAGTAATAAAAAGAAGCACCACCTCCCCCGTACACCGTGAGCAAAGCAAGTACTCCCTTAGATATTTTTGTCAATCCATTTATATGAAGTCTGAAGTTTGTGAGAGCCCCAAGATCATTTCAGGGAGTGCTGCTGTTCACCCAACTACTCCTGTCTTCCCTACTCCCACCTGACTCATGTAATTACATGTCCTTTATAACATGGGAAAAATCACATCGCATTTGCAAATAATTACACGATAAAGATCAACATCCCAGCTACCCTGATTTCTTCTACTGGAGCAGCCCGGAGGCTTAAAAATAAATAAATAAAAACACCAAAAACCCCAAACGCATACTCCCTAAATGTAGCCTAAATAGCTGTTTTGTCCAGAGTTAGATGACACTGCACACCTGGTGGCTATGAGGTCTTTTATGAGAGGAAACCAGCTGTGATGACATTGATTTGTTTTGATTAACAAAGCATGGAGAAGGAGGAGGGTACTGAAAAACTAGTGCAGATGAAATACTGGAGTGCATTTTTATTGCTCAGTTCTCCTCCTTCCCCCCCAACGTTTTGGCTCAAAGTACATGGTCGTTAAGATGAATTTTATGAAATTTATATTCAGTAGATGCACAAATGCTTGTATAAGCTTACTTTTCATTATCTGTACACATTTTTCAGGCAGTTGCATAGGGCTAGAAGCCTTGAAATTACCCAGTGTTCCTCATTGATAACCTGGATGATGGAGCATAGCCTGTGTGATATCAGTCTGGGAAGAACATCCTCTGGAACAATGGAGTAGAACTTTTAAAAAAGTACAATCTGTTTACCAGGGTATGATAAAGTAGCAAAATCTCTCACAAGGAGCAGAAGAATCTCTATAGATAAGATGCCTCAGACATCCAAAAAAGCCAAATGTAAAGATGCCTGTGTTGATGGAGGAAAAACACTATTCTGCACATTTGGAAAACTGAACAATCAGCACAGTAACAGATGCCCTTAAGAAAAGGCCAATGAAGTCATCAAGGGATGAGATCTCAAATCACATCAAGTACTCTTAGTTATTAGCATAAAAAGGCTGAAGATAGTACACGCACGCATCACCAGCAGCATAGCAGAATGAAAGCAAGAACAAACACTTCTCCTTTTTATTCTGTTACAGAGTCCTACATTGCATGGTGGCTGGCCAAGACAGAGGTAGACAGAGTCAGGAATATTGTAATAAAGTAATTGAGTTAACCAGTGTCAAGCTGTCTGAGAAACGTTTTGGGGCTGACTCCAGTTAGAAGATGACCATCACATTGCAATTCTAACCCTACACCATCATCAATACTCATTGGAAAAGCTCAATGGCAGTTTAAAATTAGTGTTCACACATAAGGAAGTCAATTAGATTATCCAGGAAAAAAAGTTCTCATAATTCTTAAACTAGATCCCAGCATGAGACATACCATCTTAAACAATTGCCAAGTTTTGGAAAGCAAATCTACCAGAAATACAGTATACCAAGGTGCTGTACCTATCAGGGAAAAAAAAAAAAAAACACAACACAGAACTTACTAAAACTAGTAATCAATAATTACCTGTAAAATTGAGGTTAGAGTGTGAGAACAATGCTAAACAAATACCTGCATAATGTAAATGCTGCCGTGTATTTCCACAAAATTTGTATCTATATCATAAAAAGGGAACTCTGAAGGCCAACATCTGACAGTGTATTGCCCTGAAAAGTTTATAGTAAACCTAGAAAAAAACAAAGTTTCCATTGACTCTGAACAATGCTAAAGAAGTACTAACAATTCTGCTTTGTGATGGCTTTGGATTTTGCACTTTAATTGAGATGTTAGATTTCTCTAAGAAGATGCCTTGCTGAAAGTCTTCTGAGGTCAGATGTTGAGCTGACTCTTTGATCTTGTCTTGAAGAAGCTTCTTATTTCATTACAAGGCTGTAAAAACCTTAATGCTGATTGCTTGAACACCTCCAGTTCTGCATTTAACCATGTGCCTCTTGGAATAGCTTTTACTGTAAGCAGTTCACTTCAAGAATACATCTTGAAACTTTTGATATTTTGTTGGGGCTTCTGAATAGCTCTTTGCTCTTCTGCAGTTTAAAGATGCTCTCTCCAAAGAAAAGTACACCAAGAGTTCTGAAATACTTCCCTTCCATAATGGATTGCTCTTACATGGAAAGCATTCTCATAATATAAATTTTTTTGCCTCATTATTTCAGAGTAATGGGAGCTCACACTCCTTTCAATTATTAATATTTATAGGTGAAAACCTGGAGAATTTGAAATACATTTGATACAGATTTAAAGATGTCCAAGGCTTTTACAAGATATCTGACTCAAGGTGTATGCTTGTAGGAGTTTAACTCTGAAATACTCCAGAACAGATAAAGTTCTACTTATCCTCAACCCACATTCAGTGGAATTCTATATCCTAGCTTGCCAAGGAAATCTTAGCTCAGTTCCATTTCTCCCTTTTAGTATTCTAGGAAGTGTTTTTAGTATTTATTCTTCAAGAATAAAGCTTAGATTTCAATTATGTGCTAAAGAAGACCTGAACTGAAAAACATGCAGACGATCCTCATAAGCACATGTCCAAAACCTCTCGCAGTGTAGAGGAGCTCAGCAATATTCCTTTTAAATAGTCTGCAGCTAATCATCCTTACTCTGACTGTGGGGCAACAAAACTTTGCCACAGCCCCAGCATATCCACAGAACAGTACCTTGCATATCCACCCTACCCCAAAACTGCCCAGTTATTTGCTGTGTAAAAGAAAAGCAGTCTCTGAATATAAAACTGTATCTACTTGCACAATTATTTTACAAAACAATCAGTTACATGTGAATAAATCCTAGTAAAGGCTATAAGCATGCCTATAAATAATTGTTTAATTATTACCACTGCAAGCCAAACGTGGGTTAGACAACTTCTGAAGCAGTAGAAAATAGGTCTAGGATAATCTTTTAATTTCTAAACAACTAAGCTACATTTCCTCATTTCCTCCAACTCAGACTATTCATTACATTATTAATGCTCTAGAATTTATGAACGAGAAGATTCATGATCAGGTATATTCAGGTATATTGCCTTAGGGTTAGTTGTGAGCCCGGACACTGGAAATGAGATTCCAGAGAAAGAAGGGGAAAGGAAGAGGAAATAAATAAATAAATAGATAGATAAATGAAACCAGTTGTGAGTTATCCTACACATTTTGCCTGGCTGTTAATGCACATTTATTATTGCAATTGTAGTTTATCGGACTACATGACAAATGCAGTAGGCTTACTTGAAAAACAGCTTGAGATTACAGATATTTTAGTTTCTTTCTACTCTACTAGTACAATAAATAAATAAACTATTTTTCAACAGTTGGTGAACAAGCATGTGTTAATTTGCATGACCTATTATCTCCAGCATCTATTTGTTTGTGGTCTTTGCTTTTAGAAGAATTGGCATTAATTATAAGTATGGAAGTAATCTAAAATGTCAGTTCAGAATTTTACAGCTTGGAACAGCTCATCCTTCAATAATTAAGTCATAAAATTAAGTTAATTTAATTTAAACGGTGATGCTTCTTTTTAGACCTTATGGAGTGATTACAATTAGTATTTCATAATTTGTATTTTATTGATGTCCATACACCGGATTGCCAGGCGTCATCAAGATACACCGATGATTGGAAGTAATTTGATAAACATTCAGAACTGTTGCATTAATGGCATGCTTCCCAATTATGTATTGAGCTAATGAATGCATTTAAATGTTATGGAGATGAATTTAAAGGACAGCTCAACCTTAATTACTATACCATTTCCCCCCTTTTCCCAAACATTCTAATTATAACTTCAGTAGTTATCACTTTTCAGTATACAAATATCAGGCTCCTAGGTAAATGCAGAACTAGAATATTTATAATCAACACCCTTTTTTTTAAAAATTTTTTTTTTTTTATTTTATTCCTTTTGGCAAGAGCACTAAGGGTGATAAAATAATAGGAGGTCATTTTCCTGCAAAACAAAGTCCTGTAGGGATTGAGCAATAATTCTTCTCCCTGCCCTCCCTCATTCACATCTAATTTTCTCAAAGACTAACATGCAGGACAGGGCAGAGGACGTCACTAAGTCAATCCCCTTTTTGGCTTTCCCTCTAATCTTTAAACAACATTGAGAAAGAGTGGAAGAATTAGCATCATTACCTGCATGCAGGGTGTTCAAAAGTGTATGCAGATAGGAAGGGGAACTTCTGGTCCACACTTCTGCAGCAAAGGGATCAGGACTGAATGCTTTCAAACCCACTGTTGCCTAAAATCACAATGTCTTCACTCACACACAGAAGCAATTTGGCCCCAGAAATGCCTGTATGTCAATACTTTTCACGAGAGAGAGTATGCCAAGGAGGACAGCAGTTCTGAACTCAATGAAACCCCTGAATATTTATTCGCTTGTGATTACATGCAAACCCAGGTTTTAAGGAAAAGCAAAACAAATCACTATCTAAGTGACAGAGATGAATCATCAGCCACCAGATGGCTAATTAATGGCTGCAGTTTCTTAACTTTGCCATATTTAAAGGGACAGCTGATGGAAATGCATGCAAGGAAACATTCCTACACTGCGCTGTTAGAACATCCTTTCCTAACCACAAAGCCAGCTCTACCACAGACTTGGGAAGAAAATGAGGATTTTTGCTATCAGATATGCTGTAGCTCTACAAAAATCCCCTAATGCATTATAAACTTGGAAGGAATAGAAATGTCATAATGTCCTTGGACATCACACATTAAAACCTGCCAAAAGATGTCTGCTGTGTTTCTCATTATCTCTCAACATTTCTTATAGCTTTAAAGGTCCTGATGGTATACAGTGAGGATTACACACATGGAAACAGAGCTAAGAAATATGAAATAACAGTGCTTGAATGGAGCTTAGATTTTTATTTTATTTGAGCTATCTAGAGCTTCTCACAAAGCTCTCATACATTTTCAGAAAGTACTTTTGCTTTTTATTATGTATATATCTTTTGTTGTGAATTATTGATGGAGGACTAAGCCAGTTTTGAGAAGAGTAAGAGTTCACCCTCCTACTGCAGGCAGGGAAGGCTATATGCCTTACAGCTAAAGATAGTTAAGAAAACAGATGCTGCTCTTAATTTAAGATCTAAAATCTTTCTTTTCCCATCCTTGAACAGCCAAAGCAATGCTGTTTGTGATGACAGCCTTCCTTTTCTCTGCTGGAAAGCAGTGTCTGGAAGATGGACAGTTGCATGAGGGGTACCAAGAACAGCCCCAGGCAGAGATGCAACATCCAACCTGATGTGTTTATTACTAAATTATGCATGCATCTCCGTTGAATAAATAGTGTATGTGTAAAGAGAAAACTCTGATATGAACACGTATTGGTTAGACTACATGGGTTTCTCACTGCACTTATATAAATCTTTTACGTGTTTGTTTGTTTTTTTTTTTTTTTTTGGTCATTGCACCTGTGACTTGAGTGCAGTGAAAAAAAGATCATGTAAATGTAACATTTGTGATTAACTGTGCCAACCAGGATGGGTGTTTCCTCTTGTTTAGACATGTCCACATATGAGAAGATTGTGTGTTCAGGACCTTTCCTATCAAACAATCAGGGTAAGTCTTGGAAACACACCACTCAACTGAACTGCAGAAGCACAGTGGAAAACAACAGCTGCGCTATTATAACTTGCCTAAAGTTGTTCAAAAAGATATGGCAGGAAGAGAGACTTAAATCTAAATTTTTCTAAATTTAAACAGTGCATTACCATTGTGTTCAGCTTCAATTCATACACTGAGTCACAAGCCCCAGCAAAGCAACAAGAATCTCAGAGTGACTCTCCTGTGGCACCTAAAAGCATCTATGTTTTACTTTCTTACATGAAAGCTCGATTTCTTTCAGCATTTGGTGCTTCCCTTAAAGGTTTGTATCTCAGATCAAAAAAGAACATTACACTTTGCTAATGAGGGGTCAGACAGGTATAGCAGAAATACCAATTCAAGTATATCTTCAAGACTCTGAAACCAGACAATTAACAAAGTGCACTCTGCTTTTAGGAAGGAAATGTATGTTTAAAGACTAGCCTTACATATATTTTTTGAACATCTGAGGCAGGAAACAAGTTGTTTTTACCAGTACTGTATAGTCCAGTGCCACAAGTATTCAGAATAAACTGAATTGCCTAGACACAACAAAATTCAAATGACTGCAGCATATTGATACTGTTTCTTAGCTGAGGATTGATTTTAGAAGGCATTCCTCCCATGATTCATGAAATGCACATTAGAAATTCTTCTCTGGTAAACTACAGTAGGACTAGAGTCCTACAGGCTGGAAAACACTTGCTGTGGTCTAACAAAAGCAGAGGCAAAACATTTCAAGTAGGTAAAAGTAAAGTGTGTTCTGCTTTAGAATTTCAAAAATCTAGGAATAATATTAAAGTCAGTCAGTAAGCATGCCTTTCTGCATCATCAAGACCCCTAAGGTTATTATTATTTTTTTTTCAGTCTTTTAGTCAAGATGCTTTTGAGCACAGAAAGTCACCAGGAAATGCATCTGTATGGCTTGGCCAGGTTCACACATACAAGGAAAAAATATGACAGCTGTCAGGTCTTCACCACTTTTCTTGAGTTCCTCTCAACTGCTGACAACAGACAAGTGTTTGCTTCCTATGGGGAATTAGCAGTTATATAGACTGCTCTTTGCTTCCGACTCTTGCTTACTTAAATCTCCTTATATTTGAGGCAAAGTGCTGTTTACGGAATTATCCTTTGCTTGATGTGAGCACCTCTGTTTTCCTGATGAGTGAACAAAAATAGAAGGGTTTCTGTGACATGCTGCAACTTTGTTGCAGTCGTGCTGGTGTTTGAGTGCAACTCCTTTGCTTCTTTACAATATGTAGAGAAAGCCTGCACTTAGGAGTTACCACACATCTAGATACAAACAACATTTCTCCATTTTACCACTAGGAACAGCATCCTGGGAATTTTGTTCTTCATTATCAACACAAGCTTTTCTTAACACCCTCCTAATCACATATTTGCACATCTCTATTCACGTTGCATTCATACCAATTTCCATATATTAATCACAAATTCCTGCAGAATTACCATCTGAATTCAGAGTGAATTGCCTCCTAACAGAGGGCCTCCAAATGACCCGATTTGAAGTTAGTATTACCATTAGGTTGGAGTTCCTTAATATTCAATAGTTTCACATCAAGAGATGCAAGCCTCTTTAAAAGAGGAAAAAGAAAATTGCATCCACTCAATTCAGCTCCCCAGGTTGTTGGAGGCTGTGGTCTATCTCTACAGTCTGTGTTGTGCAAGCATTTAACCATCCCTGTCTCCCCCCCGCCCCCTCCATAAACCAGCCTACGTTTTGGCTTCCATCCAGTGTATAAAATCAAAAAGTAATAACAAGCTCCATGAACAAAGTGTCATTCTGTCTAGCAACTGAAGCTACAGCACCTAACTGTGCTAACTAGATCACTGACAGTTCAACACTGTCAATAAATGACAGTATTGGTATGAGTAATGTGTATACTTAAGGCTACATGTAATGGGAATAAAGTGCTCTTCTATCATCAGAAGAGTATAATTTCAGCATCTTCATAGTAGAAGTTTGCTTGATAGCTCAGCAGGCTAGCAGACAAGGAAGCTAACAGAGACCTGTGCAATGACAGGTATAGGTACTATGCACTTCTGGAACATCATGATATAAACTGCAACCTTATTAAGGAAGCAAAAGGAAAAAAAAAAGTAAAAATATAAAGGACTTTAAGAGGAATTGCCTCAAGTGTGGCTGTACGCATACTGGCAACATCATAATGTTTGGCCCAAATGAACAAAAATGACAGAGTAAGACCTGCAGATGCTAGAGCTGATGATCCACCATAACCAAGAAAGCCTGGTTTTCATATCACAGCCTCAGCTTTAAATCCAAATAAAAGTTTTCCTAAAGACATACATATATGTAAAGCATATTGAGCACAATCATATGTATTCCAGCAGTTTATTGTTGTTGATGTTCAACTATCTGGTCTATTAATGTTAATTAAAGCCTTGGAAGACACTTTTATTAGAACAGCCTGCCTTCCAACACCCCCCCCCCCAATGGCTGTTGAGGACATTTGCAGCTACAAAAGAAGCAATATAATACTGCCACTATGTTATTTGCCCTTTATCCCAAGGGGAGGAGAGCTGGAAGAGATGCATCTGGAAAGCGTGAGTGATACCTTAACAAAGAAAAAGTATGCAAAAGTGCCTAGAAAAAGGTAATTTATTATAACATCTGTCTTAGTTACTCCTCTTTCACGGATAGAGATGCTCCCCCTCTGCTGACCTCCCTCAGCTCCACTGGGCACAGCTTTGTGGTGGGTTGGCCTCCTCTGGCTGCCAGGCCCCACCACGCTCTCGCTCCCTATCCTTGACAGGGCAGGGGAGAAAATAAGGTAGGAAAGCTCCTGGGCAGAGATAAAGGCAGGGAGATAACACACCAGTCACTGATGGGGCAAAACAGACTTAATGTGAGGAAATTAATTTATTGCCAATTAAAAATAGAGTTGGATGGGGAGAAACAGATAAAAACTAAAAGACACCTTCCCCTGCCCCCTTCCCAGGCTCAGCTTCACTCCTGACACCTCTAGTTCCCCACCTACCACAAGCAGCGGAGGTGGATGGGAAATGGGGACTGCGGTCAGGCCCTCGGCTCCTCTCTGCCTCCTTCCTCCTCACGCTTTTCCTCTCCTCCACCATGGGTCCTTCTCACAGGCTGCCGGGACACCTCTCCTTGGACACCTGCAGCCCCTCTTGCTCCCCCCTGGGTGCCTCAGGGCCGTTTCCCACCCCAGTCCCCTCCCCTCCCCTCTCCCCTGCTGGGTGCTGTTTGCCCTCCCTTCCCCAGGCCATCCTCGGGGCTGTGCCCCAGGGTGGCTGCTGGGCCCGGCCCTGCCCTGCGGTGGGGCCGCTGGAGCCGCCTGTGTCTGGCACAGGGCAGCCCTGGCCTCGCCTCACGCAGCAGCCCCGCAGCCCCTGACACAGCCTGGTTCAAACACAGAAGGCGGTATGCATTCTGAAAGGAAGCATCTCCCTCAGGACAAGCACGTCGTGTTCAATACTATTCAAATGCATTCATATTCCTCTGTCAGGAAGCCTTGAGTGAACACACCTGGTAGCAAACCAGAGGTCCTTATAACATTTTCACTGAGAAGTTTTAAGGAGTTAAAGATTAACGTTACTCAGTGTGAGAAATGTTTCTCCCTCTGATCAACATGGTCACCAAGGCAAAATCCAGGGTTGGGAGGTGGCCATGACAGATTTCACCTTCTTTCCTCTTTGCAATGCATTTGGTTAGCCACAATCAGCAGTGCTATGAGGATTTTTCTTCCAGATGGATCTTTGTTTATTCTAGGAAAGTGGAGAAACTTAATATTATTGCAATGGCAAGACAAATCAAAACCAAGAAAAGTAAATTTAGTTAAGACTGTCACAGAAAAACTACCTCACATGGGAGGAAGTTGTGTATCAGGTACCACTTTACCCTCCTTAACAAAGCAGTACGTTCCTCTCTCTATCTAGCATCTATCCCATCTCCTCCCATAACTCCACATAAACCCCAATAAAAGAGGGAAGGAAAAAAAAAAAAAAAGGCCTTTTCCACCCTACTTCAAGTAGTTTGGTGGGAATAGGATTGAGCTTTAAACATTTTCAGTGATAGTTTAGTGACAGTAGTTGCCTTCATTAAAAAAAAACAACATACAAATAATAGCCTAAGCCTTCTCTCCCATCTTGTTGCTCTTGAGCTTCCTTGGATCAAATATCTATACAATTCTTATCACAGAGGACTAGTTTAATAAGCCTTACTGAGCAGTACCTAAATGTAAACCCTCATAGGGTTCAAGATCCTGTTCCTAGGGCAGGAGAAAGAAATACTCTTTCACTTCGCAGAAGCCTGTGTGTTGGAAGGAGGGGATTCGTTTGCAGGGTAAGGTTTTAATTAAATGAGTGTATGCTTTACAATAAAGAGCAAAATCAAACTGCATTTCTTTCAAATAAGCTATTTATCTGTTGATGAGACGAGACATGGGAAGTGCTCTTCACTGCTGTTCAACAGTCCCTAACAGTGCTTGAAAACAAACAAAATCTACACACCCAGAACACCCATTTTCTACACCTCAGTGTGTGAGGAAATTAGAGCAAGTAAAAAATAAAAATAAAAAAAATCAACAATTCCAGAGAGATATGTGAATTTGGCTGACTTTTGATGAGTTTAATCTGTAGGACTAATATCAGAGACAGGGTGAGTTTCAGGACAGGAGAATTGATACTGAGGCAGATGTAGAGCACTAAGTTACTGACAAAAATTTAGTAAGTAATGTCACTTGTGGGTTGAGATTTCCCACAAAGATCAAGGAAGAAGTTTGAACCTACGACTTCATATACCTTACAAAGTAAGAACAACAAAAAGAACCTACAAAAAGAATGAGAAGCTAAAGGGGGTGGAGGGAAGTCAGTTGAAAAAAAATAAGAGCTGACTGTAAATTTAAGGAAACTGATTAAGAATTGACCAAGCAGAGAAGTTATAGATACAGTGGGTACAGCAGAGCACGTTCTTTGGGAAAACACTGTTAGAAAGCGTTTGTTATAGAAATAGGTAAGCTGAATGAAGACAATAGATTCAAGCAAATGCTTTAAGCACAGAAAAGCAAGAGGACAAGCAAATTTTTGCAGTGGCAGCCAGATGGGTTTGATGAAGGGAAACATGTACCATGTCCGTGAGGCAGTTTAAAGAGTTAGTGAGAAATTAGTGCCTCAAGGAAGCAGCTGAAATTGGAGATGTGATTTCCAGTTACATTTTGCTTATTTTAATAACTCAACATCAAGGTGTTTAACAAGAAGAAATACAAGCACACCTGTTGGATAAACCTCAACTGATGTGGTGAGAATTGACCTTTTTAAGATGACCTTTCCTAGGAAAATTTATATGCTTACATAATAGCATATCATAAATTATATAATGGTACAAATTAGCTCTACTATACTTGTCTTTAATATTCTTTCTAGAAAGAATTTTATATTCTGAAAGATAAGTCAAAAACATGCTATTAAGTACCTCCAAAGAAAGATCTTCACAATGTCATTTTCTAGTGAAAGAATTTGTCTGTCTTAAGAAATGGAAAACGAACCACAATCCCTATGTCTTATGAATCAAATAAAAGGAAAAAAAACCCCTACCTTGACACTTGTGTGGGATAGCTTTTTGCTACAAATGCACATGAACAATGAATTCAAAGAGCTTTTTATCTTATTTCAATCAGAAACCTGTTGTAGACAAAAACCTGCATTTAAATCACATTATGGCTCAAATATATGCTGACAAAACCCTGCAAATTCAAAAGCAAGAGCATCTTTTCAGTTACATATTTAAATTTGAATGCTCTGGCTTTTGTGGTTTGTCTTGTTTGTATGCTCCAATTGTAGCCTCTCTCTTTTGTCCAATGTTAATATATTAAGTGTACTTTAACACAATCTCAAAAGGTTGTGAAACAAACACTCAGAAGCAGCCATTATAGCCTCACTGGATGATGGACAGATAAATAACTCACAATGGTTGAATTCATACTGAGAATTTTTAAAGGTTTAAGTGAAATGGTTAACATGAATTTTGCTACATGTGATTTAACCAGTCTCCAGGTCTATTGAGTATGTGTAATTGGTATTATTATCAAAATAGACAAAGACATTTACTACTATGGACAAAAGCAGCTCGTATCCACTGCCTAAATCCTTTTATTTTGTGGATTATAAATCCAGAGACCAACCGTTCCAAAGACAATATTGTCTTTGATTCTGATCCAGTTATGAGGCCCATGTCCTAAACAGAAGTACCTAAATATCATTATGAATTTTTAATTACATAGAAAACAGCATTTCTAAAATGAAACTTTTTTTCCATTTCTGCAATACTGAGGGGCAACAGCTCACATATAGACTAATGGTCTGTAAAATTCTGCTTGTTAACTGTTAAGTGCAAAATTCAAGCAGTTATTAGGATATGAAATGCTTCCAATACATAATTGGCTATATCAGTTCCTTTAGTTCTTCACCCTTAATAGATCAATATACAATCCCAGACTCACTTCCTGGACCTGAACTGGCATTAAAAATAGTAATGGATACCGTGAATCGCATTAAGCATCTCACAGCAGCTTACAGACATCATCCTTGAGGCATGTTTTGCATCTCCACATAGTTAGGTTTAGTGTCTGACACTGGATGCATGTACTGCTACTGAACTTGTCAGGAGCAAAATAGAAGAGGATTTTTCTCTGTGGAAGATTCATATTGCAGTTTGCAAATACATCAGAATACATGCATAGGTAGAAAATGTGTACTAGACTGTGTTTTCTTCTTGGACAATGTGTTGCTATAGGAAAAGTCTAAATACCCCATCACACTAGACTGTATCCATATGCAGTATCAGTGCTGCATTTGACTTCTAAATGCATCACCTGATAGAGACAGCACGAGACAAGAATTCATATAGCCAGGGAAGTTTCAGCAGAGCTCTGTGGAATGCGAGTTGGGAAGAAGTATGGGATACATTACAGCAAAATTTTTCTTTACTTATCTTCATTAATGCACAGAATGTCAGTTGTGAATGTGGGAAGAATAGTAGCGTGTGGGTCGATGTAGACCAAAAGTATTGGAGAAATTATGGATTTTTTCTGCCACTCTGCTGGGGAGTAACACCTCAGGATTGGGGTCAGTCTGGACACAGCTGCAGCTACAAAAGCTCACAGGGACCAGGGAAACCTGACCCTTACTCAAGGGGTAGAGTGGATTAGAGACCGCATGCTAATGTTTTATCTTTCATGTGTATTTGCACAGATTTTCTCTACTAAATTCACAAATTCCTTAAGCAATTTTTAAGCTCTTATGAAAGGAGAACTCTAAAGACTTCAAGTTACATACATGTTTTTTCATTAAAACTGCCCTGAATATATAACATAGCAATGCTTTTTTTTTTTTTTTTTAATTTTTTTTATATAACTACTCACACAGATCATTAGAACGCACTTCTCCTCCATCTCATTTAAAATTCCAAAGGCACACCTCTAAACTATGTCTTCCTATTGGGGAATTTGATTTAGTTAATCTAGTTAATCACTTTCAAATAACATACACTATGCCTACAGTGTTCAGCTAGGGAGGGAAAACAAGCAAGAATCTTATTTCTTCCTGAAGCACAGAAAATAAAACAAGAGAGCATCTCCCATTTTGGAAGTGCAGGAAATTAAGGTATATAGGTATTGATTAAACCTGTAATCAGGATCCAACACACTCGAATACATAACTAATGACATGAAACAGTATAATGAATTTGAGCTTTGAGGGTTGTGGTCTTGTTTTTATTTGTCAAGCGTTTCCTTTTATAAATTATGACGAACAAATGAAATGAGAGCACTTTAATTTCACGTACTTTGTGATTACCTTTTTTTCCACCCTCCCCATATAGATACATATTTAAAAAAGAAAAAAAAAAAGTACTTAAAAGTTCGTTTCTTAAGTTCACTACTTGTGCTTGCATTACCCTTTTGACACTTGACCTGTCTACATACCCACCAGACATCATAAGGCATGTCTAGGTAAATGGAAACAGTTGCATAATTTCTCAGTAAGTTTGCTGGAGGCTGCTGATCTCAAAGGACTTTGAATTAAGTCTTAACCCTAAATCCTGTTGGCAAAGTTCCCACAACTCCACAAGGATTTTTCACAACATATCCAAATTTCTTCCAAAAATCAACAGTTATTGCTGTGCCTAGTACCTCAGAACACTAGAAGGAAAGACTGGCTCTGTAATAAATATCTGCAGTCTCCTTCTTAAAACTCAGTTCATTTCTGTGGCTACAACATCAAACAGCAGCATTTCTAGTCTGTTATTTGTTTGCATCAGACAAATAGTTAAACAACAGGGGAAAAGGCAGACATTTCCGCAGGGGATAGTTACTTAAGAATTAGTATTTTCGGTATTCAGCTCTCTGTACTGTCCAACACCAGCCCGCATCTCTATTAGAGCGCATTTTTCATCCCCTGCCTCCTTCACAGTGATTGTACATTTTAGTTTAGTTTTAAGTCACTTGGCTTGCACTTCTGTCAGTTTTCATGTTATCTTCTCAGTTAGGATTGCCATCACTTCTGAATTTATGACAAGCTGTGAATGTCATTAGCACTACATCCCCCCTCCCCACTCCGAAGTAATAATGAAGATGTCATGCAAATGACTAGTTCTTTCCTACTGAAGTAAATAAGAGTCTTAATTCTGAATTACACAGCATTGGATCAAGTCCCTGGAGAACACTTGACAATTTTTTCCACTTTAGTACATGTACTTGAACCCACCATTTACTCTTTCATACAATTCTAATACTGATCACCACGACAGAAAGAAAAATTTAAGAGGATATTTCCTTTCTCTACCCTTCCAAATAAACTGATTCATCAGCAAATTCTAATGAATCTGAAACATTTCATCTAGTTATTCAGACTCTACATGCTGGAATTTATGGGAGTTCAGTTTACAAATGCAAGTGTCTACTGTACATGTGCAAACCAACTGTTGTGTTTTAAGGACACTTGCAATTCCATCAGCATAACTGAAAATATACCTAATCGCATCTGCTGGGATAGTTTTTGTACTTGGTTGTTCTTTCAGAAAGAACTATAAAAGGCAAAGACCTGTCTTTGTAAACTTTCTAACTTCATGCAACAACAAAAAATATAGATTGATTTTCAGCAGCACACAGAAACTTTTATTCACGCACCAGGAAAGACATCATGCGAGGAGAGAAGAATTTGTCCAGGCTCACTTCAGCACGAAATTTATCCACAGTAACTTGCAGACAAGAAACTTTAAATTAAGCCTAGGAGTGCTATGGCTTATTCCATCTTTGACACAATGCCAGACCTGAACAAAGTGATCACTTCTGTTGCCCCATTAGACCATGATAGGTTTGAAGTGCATTAACTCAGCTGTAGACATCTATGATGTAATCATACAGGTCTGCATAGCTAGGGAAGAGAATTAGAAGTGTCACGGGCATAATTCACATTATTTCAGATGAATGCTGAAACAGGTAAAGATGATCCTCACGTGCAGCATGACTTACTCAGGTCTAGACACATTCAGTATAATGCTACAGCCAGGTAGAACAACAACAAAAAAATCCTACCATCCCTCCTCTCACCACCTCCCCAGTAGTTAAACTGCTAAGAAGATCAATGACATATCCAAGATTTGGCAACATGGCATAGAAGTTTCATGCTCAGTTTCTAACTCTTATTCACCTGCCTACCTCTAGACCTTAGTATGATGCAGATATAAGTGTTTCAAGTAACTTCCTTGATCTGAAGCATCATTTTGCATTCTCCTCCTCTCCTCTTTAGCTAGGTAGGAAATATCAAGCTGTAGTTCAGTATGTAATACTGAATTACTGTACAGATGATCTTTGCATTGTGGTGTCAACAATTTCTCCCCTCTCTTCAAATGAGTTCTTTGTGAAGAATGCAGGACAATAGAAAACTGTAGGTGTAAAATATTTAGTATATACAAAAAACAAACCATAATTATCTTGGTAGAAGACAATTTAGCAGTTGATGATATATTATTCTAGAATTTACTTAAATAATTGTTTGCTATCATTGAATCTCCAACCAAATATTTGATTTTTCTGAAGCATTTTATTGATTTTGTGTTGCTGAAATAAGCCATTGCTACTAACACCTTGCACATATTTTTCTTCTGCTCTTTTGTTTATACCTCATCTTCTCTGCAAGAAAAGCTAAGATTCAAGATACTAGGGAATGAAAGAAATTAAAGTTTTATCTTTTTCCCTCTCACAGCCCATTGAGCATACTTAAACTCCAACTTGGTGATCCCTCCCTCCAGAACTGGATAACTTTAACATTAGCATACAAAAGTTCAGTGTATTACCTACTCTGAGTTATGGCATTTATTACTGTTTTCTCAGAGTTGGTTTTCTATTTTCTAGACTAAATTGTTTAACCTAAGCAGAGCATTTAATTTAGGCTCAAAGCTCTTTGTATTGTTTCCATGACATCTGCTGTTCATCCTGATCGTTTGCCCAGAAGTTTGGTTCAGTGCCTGTATTGTCATCAAACAAGACCCAGGATGAGTAAGCAGTTGACAAGAATGAAGAAGAACAAATCGTCTCCTCCAAAGGCTGTGTAACCAGAATTGCTCATTTTCCTTCCCTAAATCCCCTTTCTCCCATTTTCAGNCACATCCCATAGTTCCTCCTAGCCTACTGCCTCTTATTGCCCCATGGACCCCTTTTCACTCTTGCCTGTTCCAAAATTTTTTTGAAATTGAATTTTGTCCTATCCTTGAGATAAAACATCAGGGTAACCTGTGCTATCCTTTAGCCAGCAGCATCACTAACACCGAGATAAGATATTGCCACTCAATTTATTCAGAACAATGGTATGAGAAAAAGCATGAACAAGGTCAGAGAGGCTGTTTTCCAGGCAATACCTCCTCTTCTTGCATCTGTTGCAAGAACCTCACTCCTTCCTGCTGTAGGTCTTTAGGCCATTCTCTAACCAAGTCTCTAGGTCTTTGCTTTCTCAGGATGAAGGGGAAAAGACCCCACAAATCAAACCAACCAAAAACAACCAACAAACCAACAACAAAAAAACAAAACAAAAAAAAAAAAACAAGAAAACCACACACAAAATAAGCCCTCACTCTTCCAAATCTATACCCCAAACGTTCTGAAATCAGTCATATTTTAACATTGAGAGTACAGCGTTTGAAGGATTGGTGTAGCCAACATTGGCTATCTGAGGTGATTATCTCTTAGTTCAGTATTTCATTCAGGGCTCATTCATCTTCCCCCCAAAAAACTAGACTGGATGTAAGCACTAGCAAGCCCAACAGTGAGACAACAATCTTGAAGAAAAGAAGGAAAGAAAAAGCAAGAAGCTGTGCTTTTGCAGCAGCTGCACTTCACATAATAGCATTGAAATATTCTATGCATGCACCTCTATGCAATAATCACTAGATAATCCCTGTTGCCATCCACAGGAGTCATGCTTCTGCAGAGTTGAAATCACAGTAAAGGGAAGATGAAAATGGCTCATTCAGACAAAGGAGGAGTTTTATTCTACCCAGAAGAAAAGCAAGGTTCTTCCTTCAGTGCATTTAGAAGGTGATTTTCTAAAAGAAAAAGTAGTTCTCTTTGCCTTGAGTATATTATTCCGTTTCAGGTGATAATGTAATCTACATGACAGAGGTAAGTGGATAACATATCCAGAATGTTACGTACTTTATTATCACTTCATTGAATGCATATTCCCAATAGTAACACTTTGAAATGCTGTCTTCTGGCTATGAAAAGTCCACAAGGACAAGTTTACTGCTGCCAGTGGGTGTTCAGCTCCACTGACTCCAGGCAAGCAGTACCTGCTGATGCCAGCAATGACTGTGACCCCAGTCACTCTTGTCTCTCAGAAGAGTAAGGGTGCAGGATACAGCATAAAGTCACACGCCTCTATTTCTGTAAGGGCTTTAGCACAATCTGCATGCAGTGTGTGAAGTACAGAAAAAATTGTAGCATACTGAAAGGTTGACAATGCTCTTTTGCTAACCTGCTTCTTCAAAGCAATATTCCCTCATCAGCCCAGCCTTCTTCTAGCCCTCTGCTTGAGATCTTTGTCCTCTTCCCCTCCTCTCTACTGTGCATTAGAATTGAGCTCTGTAGCTAACCAGCCTTCTCTAGAAGCCAACTCTACAGGCTAATTTTATATTATTCTGAAAATTCACAGCCCATAGTATGCTTTGAGGTAAATTAGAGGACCTTTTATGTAGTTTTACCGCAAGTCTTCTACCATTTTCACCACTTCCTTCCATAGCAAATTATTTATTATGTTATAGGTAAATGTGAAGACTACACCTATTGATTTCCAGAATAAAGAATAAAAGAAAAAGCTTGTTTGGACTGTGACAAAGTAGAAAGAGGCAGTGACATACAGGGGTTGAGGTAGGCAACAAGGAGAATTGTTAATGAAAAAAATTATACAATAAGAAAAAACGATGTAAATATTGCTGCTACCCGTAGTGCACTCTGGGTGCAAACGGTTTACTTCTCTCCAAATTCAGATGCTTTATTCCAAAATCCTTTCTGGATTTATGCAGATAGCCATAGACAACATACACAAGCTTTAATATTTTCAGAGCTTGGACTACTGGACATCCTTATTACAAATCCTAACATTGTAGTTCATTTTTATTCTTTTTGGCAGGAATTGTTCTTTACTTCTTTTGTTGGTTCCAGTTAATAGATTTTCCTTCCTCTCCTCCCACAGACTTCCTCACTCATGTCAACTATCAGTTTCTCTACCCAACAAAAAGCTGCATGATGGTGGAAAGCATCTGCTGATCAGATTATCTGAGTGTTACCAAAAGCATAGCTTCGAATGAAGGATTGAGTGTTGCTACTTTACACATCTATACTTGTTAACTACTATATTTTTTCTGCTACATAAAAGGCCAC
>VXAV01009988.1:265198-276561 GCA_013399715.1 Alectura lathami | reverse complement strand
TTTTTTTTTTTTTTTTTTTTTTTTTTTTTTTTTTTTTAGCGTAGTGATTATTAAGTCAATCATTTCCTTTGGAGAATGGGGCTAGGGAAAAGGGATTTTATGCTTTATAATAACTTCACATTATCAATACAGTGAGACCTGTTTGAAGATTTAGAATTCCACTGAGATGAAGAACAGAAGGAAGTGAAATAATATGAAAGAGAGAATAAAGATTAGAGCAAATATTGTAAGGAATTGGCTGGTTCCCTTCTGTGTACTCTGTTAACATCCAGCTGGCAAAAAGCCTTCTAGCATTTGAATGGAAAATTCTGCTGGAGGAAGGACTTCACAACCTGAGTGAAAGAAGCCAGAGGCTGCATTAAGTATAATAGGCTGAAAGCAGCAGACTTGAGAACTGTTTGTCAAAAGAAGATTTAGTCCTCTATATAGAGACATATTAAAATAGTTCAACAACAATATTCAGTTGAAAATGCAGTTCCAGCAATATTAAAATGTTTTACTTTGTTCCCATTTGACTTGCATGTACTCAGGTGAATGCAATATGCTATTATTTTACATTACATTTCCACATTATGGTGGTTTTTTTTTTTTGTATTTTTTTTTTTTTTTTGTCTAATTNTTTTTTTTTTTTTTTAGTCTAATTACCTCTCAATATTTCACTCCACACAATGGTGAGATTCTGACTATTCATCACAATTTAGTACCTCCAGCTACCATTTGTGTAACTAAAGAGGCCAAAAGATTAGGGAAAGATCAATACTGGAGTCCAGACCTGTGTCTCCTGTCCCAGCCATCTTCCCATTTTCTCTCCCTTCCGCTCACCTTGCCTACTCCCAGTCCTAATTTGTCTCTGTGCATGATTTGCCTTGTCTTCTGGCTTCTCTCTCTAAAATTTTAATTCTAGTTTTCTCTTTCAATCAGTCCAAGGCAAGCTCCTAATCCCATTTACCTCCAGCCTTTCTTCTGCTTACACACAGTACATTTTTCCTTCCTTATTCCAAATTTTGAACACTGATTCTCTGTGTGTTTGTACAGGTCAGCTCCCTTTCTCATACTTGCAGGACTAATTTAGAAATTATTGAGAGCACAGGACAGTCGTCCTTTTCTGTGCTTGAAACCTGCCTTTCATGTCTCTCAGCTTGCCACTCTGTGTAACAGAGATGGCTGTCTCAGGTGTGTCATGTCAAATAACTGTAAATTAGTGTTATGGGATGATTTTGCACAAGACTCCTGCCCTGCAAAAAAAAATGAAGCCCCTCTGATGGGTGGGTTGCGGTGAAGGCACAGCCCCAGCTTGCATTCAGAAGAAGAGGGTCAAAGCATGACACTTCTGTGCATATCACTCACATCTGCACGGAGCTTTGGCAGTGATGGAAAAGCAGCATGTGTTGAAACGTGTCAAATGCTGAAGTGGGAATCCTGATAGCCTGGGAATCGTTACGCCAAATTTCTGAAGTATGTGGGAGTTATATATGCGACAGAAGTAATGGACAGGTGAAATGCTCAATGAGTTAGCTAAACCCTTCAGAGTGAAATTTCCTTACATATTTTTAGGAACATCATATCCAGAAAGAGGAAAAAATACATAGCTGAGAATATGTTTGCCAAAATTTAGAGCAACTGCAAACATAGTCTTCTACAGGGAAGTACCAAATATCAGAAGATAGATAGTAATGGAAGTAAATAACTCTACAAACTCTATGTGTCAATGCCAGCACTAAGATATTTTTTCTTTTTGGGCTTAAAGGGACCACATTTCACATGCTGAGCAGAATTTTTTGGAAGATATAAGAGCTTGCAAAAACTATGGAGAGTCTGTAAGAGCAATTGAATATTTTGTTTCAGAAGAGGGGGAGAGCATTGGATCGAGGTTGTTCTAGACAATAAAGTTGCTTTGGCTGCTGATTAATTGATTTCTAGAGACTGTGTTAATAAGAAATTCAATTAAGCACTTAGCTGCAAGTGAAAGCTATACGGGTTAGGTGTAAAATTGCCTCTGCCTTTCCTTCCAGCCCCAATTAGCAGATAACTTTCCTGATCATGGCTTAATTTCAAGGAGTCTTTGGAAAGATCTGCTTCCTTATTGAATTTCTACTACTTGAACAGTTTCAATGTCTAATTTGTTCTGAGGACTAAACAGACTGGATTTTGTCTGTTTTTTTTTTTTTTTTTTTTTTTTTTTCCTGTCTTAACAGGATTTATGATGGCATGGAATATTTTGGAAGCAGGTAATGTTTTCCCACTTGTGAGGTATGACCTGCAGGCAGAGATGTAACAGTAATCTGGCAAAGTAAAAATTAGACTTCCAGTGATATGTTTCCTATCTTAAGAGAAAAGCATCATCTGACTGTTTCACAGAGGGGAAATCACTAGACAAAATGCCAAGCATAACCTGTAAGATTTATTATAATAGTGACAGTATATGATATCACAAGTGCACACAGTAATGAATGCTATTTTTTTACGTATATTAAATGTAAGCGAATGAGTTAGGCTGAAACAAGCTGCTTTAAAAAGCTGACAATTATATAACCTACCCAGGGGTTCAATTGTCTGTTACATAGCGTTTGGTTTGTTGCAGCATAAAGTTTTCACCTTAGTATGGTTTTACTGAGAAGTTGTTTTTAAGGTTGAGAAGACAGGTATACCAGAGCCATGCAACATATGTTAAAACCTAGACAGAGGAGTTATTGGGAACAGAAGCTCAAGAGTTTAAAAAGAAAAATCTTAGCACAAAAACTTACAAAGCCCTAAGAAAAAGAAATCCAGGGAAGCAGCAGATAGCAGCATCAAGAACCAAGCTACTATAAGGCACTGTTGTGGCTGATTCTTACACACTTGATTAACATCAGCCTGGGCAGTAGAGACTCACCAGGTGTTTTACTGGTTGTGGTGAGCCTATTAATGCTTAACTTGTTCCAGAAGCAGTAGGTAGCCTAAGATATTAATGGAAAAATCGCTGCTTTGTCCTCCAGAAACAAAGCTAGGCTCTTTGCAGTGATGTCCAGTGAAAGGACAAGAGGCAATGGCTACAAACTGGAACACAGAATGTTCCCTCTCAACATCAAGAAGCACTTCTGTACTGTGTGGGTAACACTGCTGGCACAGGTTCCCAAGAGAGGTTGTGCAGTCTCCTCCTTGGAGATTTTTGAGAACTGTCTGGCCATGGTCCTGTACAGCCTGCTGTAGGTGGCCATGCTAGAGCAGGGAGATTGGACCAGATGACCTTCAGAGATCCCTTCCAACTTCAGTCAGTAAGTCCATGAAAAGTTTCGTTCACATTAAAAGTGACCCAAAGAGGGAGAGTTAGTGCTGAACCATTTAATTATGAGAATATACTGGTCAAAACAGTTGGCTAAACATGAAAAGTACACCACTTAAAAATACATGTAATACATGTAAATAGCTTAATTGTTCAATTACTTCATTATGAATTGTTAGTTTGAAGGGAAAAAAAGGCTCCATGTCTGTAAAGTGCTGTTCAAGGAATTACTTGATGATGTTTTTAGCTTTTACCATCCCCTTGAATGTTTGTAAATATCATACAGTTGCCTTTCAGGACATGAAAATTTAAGTTAGATAGTATGGAAGAGAGAGACTTTTACCATGAGTATATTCAGCTGGAAAGCCTGCCAAGGCATGTTGTAAAATTGTCAAGTGTGGATTGCTCAGTGCTAGACAAGACACCCACACACTGGAGCTGTGTGTAGGCACCAAACCTATCCCTCTGCCATGCTGGGCTGAACTAGATGACTCACCAGAATGGCTTCCCAACTGAAATCATTCTTGATTAAGCAATGAAATGCATGAAAAACTTCAAACCTCAAAAACAGGAGAAAAAAAAAAATCAAACACTGGTTCATGCTTGTAGTCATCTAGTAGCAAAGGAGGTATATATTTGTGGTGGGTTAGCCTTGGCTGGTTAGCAAGTGCCCAGTCAGTGGCTCTCTATATCCTCCTCTTTGGCAAGGCAGCGGGAGAAAACACAATTGAAAATAAAATCATGAATTGAGATAAGGACGGGTAGATCACTCACTAAACACTGTCATGGGCAAAACAGGCTTGACTTGGGAAAGATTAGTTTAATTTATTGCCAAGTAATTACAGAACAAGGCAGGGAGCACTAAAACAAACAGAAAATGCCTTCCCTCCATACCTTTTCCAACTCCACTGTCTCCTTCCACTGGAGCAGTGTGAGATGGGTGGGAAATAGCGGTTGTGATCAGTCCACTACAGCTCCTCCCTGCTGCTCCTTTCTCCTCACACTTCTCCTCACTCCACAGTGGGGTCCTTCCCATGGGCTGCAGTTTTTCCCAAGCCACCCCAATGTGATACTTGCCATGAGCTGCAAGCCCTGCTCCAACATGGTTCCATACCATGAGGCCCACTCTTCAGGAGCTGCTCCAGCACGGGGCCCACAGCAACCGCTCCCCCAGGCCTCTGCCCCACCGCGGGCTCCTCTCCATGGCTGCAGCTCCGGCCCGGGGCCTGCTGCTGCGGGGGCTCCTTGGGCTGTGGCCTCCTCCAGGCCACATCCCCCTGCTGCACCGNTGGGCTGCGGCCTCCTCCAGGCCACATCCCCCTGCTGCACCGTGGAGATCTGCTCCGCGGGGTGCCCGTGGGCTGCAGGGGGACGGCCTGCTCCACCGTGGGCCTCTGCTGGGCTGCAGGGAGCTCCTGCTCCGGGCCTGTAGCACCTCCTGCCCTCCTGCTCTGACCTTGCTGCCTGCAGGGCTGCTTCTCTCCCATTTCTCACTCCTCTCTCCCAGCTGCTGTTGTGCAGCAGTTTTTTTTTTTATTATTATTTTTATTTTTTATTTTTATTTTTTTCCCCTTCCTTAACTGTGCTCTCCCAGAACCCACCCAGCATCACTCATGGCTCAGTTGTGGCCAGCGGCAGGTCTGTTTTGGAGCAACTGGATCTGGCTCTGCTCTGACATGGGGCAGCTGCTGGGCTCTGCCCCACTGCAGCCCCCAGTATCAAAACCGTGCCCTGGAAGTCCAATGCAGCATGCAATGAAAGAATGAAGTAGCAAATCCTGCAGGAAATTATTTTAAGTTCAATTTTCTCAAACAATTCCATTTATTTTTTAAATGTGTTATGTTTTGTTACTTTCCATCAAGCAGACATAATTTAGGCAAGTAATTACATGAAGATTGGCTAAAACAAGAATATGTTTATCAAAATGTACCACAAAAGGAAACTGCAAGACAAATGATAATGGCATTGGGAGAGAGTCAGAAGTAGTGCAATATGCAAGAAATGTGCCTAGTGAAATTCAAGATAAACTTGGTGAATAAAATTGTAGAGATGTGTAATAGAAGCAAGCTCCATATAGCTCTTCTACAAGATTGTTCAAATCACTAAAAACAAAACAGAAGAAACAGAAGCTTTTTTTCCTTATATGTCCCCCTTTTTTCCCTGTTTTTCCTTTTTTTTTTTTTTTTTTGGCAGTGTCAATATCCAAAGAAAGGTCTGTTACAAAAATTAAAGACTTCCTAGGAAAATACATCTGTATTAAAGGTAAACTGTAAATTTAATTTCATTTGTATTGTGAATTCAGTGGATGCTACAAGCCATAATCTCACTGCCACAAATGAGAAAGGGTAGGAAAGAACTTAATGGCTTCTTTAAGCTTTCTGTTGTTTACTTTTACAAGCAGGTGGAAAAAGTAGTAAATTATTATTCAAGTAATGAAAATTCTCGTTGGGTCCCTTCTTTTGTCATTCACAGTAATTGGAATTTCTGGAACACCCTCTCTTTTCTTAGAGTTCTGCCAGAACTCCACTATCTATCAACTAGGTAGTGCTTTCATAACAGAAACAGAAAGATAAAAAAAATCTTCAAACGCTGAGGCAGTAATATATGCCAATATGTGCTAACTGAGGTCTTTATATACACATAGCAATTTCTGCTGAAGAAATTTAGCAATTTTTCAGTTAAATTTTGAATATTGTTCACTCTTGATGTTTTATCAAGAATTCTCTTGATATTTCTTGTCTCTCAAAGATTTGGTTCCCATATGCATTTCTTACTATTAAAAATATTAAAAAAAAAAAAAATCAAATTTTAAACCAGAACCTGAACACAAATTTATTTTATATATAAAATATATATAAATATATACAAATTAATAAATTAATGTCTTAAAAAGCATTAAAGAGAAGTGGAACATATTTTTTCACTAGTTTTATTATTGGTTGATTTTATTTATTTTCAATGTTTAGCATCAGCCATACAAGTTTTCACAAAATTTTAACTGTGTGCAAACTTCTTCCTTTCCCTTCAGGCAGAACTTGTGAACCACTATTCAAGTGATATCAGAAGGAAAAGTTTCCTTTAATAATTCTTAGTAATATTAGAAATCAAGAATATTGATAAAAAATATTCCTTTAAAGTCTGACCTAATTTCCTTTTTCCCAGCTACTTTCATGTCTCTTAACTTTGGTAATGAAAACAGATAAATCTTTTTTAATGTTGTTTTCAATTGGTTTAAAGTTTGCTTCAGCTTTCTACCCCATTTACTCAGGTCTTTGCGAGCACTTTGGGAAAACATATGACAAATGTTTTCATTAATCTTAGTTTCTGATTATCTTTGCAAATCTAAATTCTAGACTCCTAAGTCCACAGATCTCTATTCTTTTAATATGCATTATGTATAGGAAGATGAACATAGTTGAAAACAAGTCAATGTGACTGAAGCAGCAATTTGCTTGAGAGCTAAAAATTAGTTTTAAGAACAAGGAATGCTTCTCTGATGTTAGTTAAACCATCTGACTTCGTTATCTCCTCTCACTCTCACACCAGTAAAATGAAAATGATGTTTAGACCAGGCTATGTTAAAAAAGCAGGACTGTTCTCAAAACACTTTTATTACAGTTCTGTTCAAACTCCCCGTGGATCAGGTGGCCTCTGCACCACCTTGTACCTGGGGGGCAGCAGGACAGATCTGGCTGGGCATGCAGGCACCGCACCACCCTGGTAGCCCCATAGCCACACTTGCCTTGGCACCCCTGGCCACCCTTGTCTGTGCTGTGCCTGGACACTGCATAAGACTATTTCATTTCTGTTCTTATCCTCACAGGATGCTGAATGCCTCGATTAGCACTTACCTGGATTCTCACTGATTTCTGCACGTGGCCAAAATGTGAAAATCACAACTTTTTTACTTGATATACCACTCTTACTGTCTTCTACTGTGAAGGGACTTGATTACAAGTACAGAAAATTGATGCAAAATACAATATTATTGCAGAGAAATTGTCTCTAAGTACAGCATTACCCCGGGAGATTTTTAGATTAAAAACAGAATGAACTTGGAAATGCTGTAATATCTGTAGGTGAGACAGGACTGTGTAACAAAGTAAAAGCATGACGCTTTTTGAGCAAGGTTTGAATTGTACATTTATGCAAAATTAATGCTCTAATTCTTATAGCTCACAAATTTTCTGAAATTAGCTCTTAACCCAGCAGATTTCATACAGGACAAAGTTCACCTTCAGATGAGTTTCTTTCTTTCCACTACAGAATTTTGCTAGGATCACCAATGTAAGATAGGGTTAGTATTAGACTTTGGATTTAAAATGCCATAATATAGATTAAACATCTGCTTCCTTGGCATGATGGTCCATATACTGTGTTCAGCTTAGGAAGTGTCACACTCAATAATTATCCCCAAACCATAGTAAGTAGAATCTCTATGCCCAGTACGTTCTTATGCTCTGTCCCTATACACCTGCTGCCAGCCCCTGACGCAGATGGACAGATGGCAGATCTTACATTCTAAGAATATTGTACTCCTAAATTTATTAGAAATTCTAAAAGTTCTCTGCTTTTCAACAAAGCTGCCACTAGCAAGCTTAAGGAAGGCCACAATTTCTGAATACTTACTGCCCTCTGCAACGCACAAGATAAAAGCTAGCTGTACGTATTGCAGGTATGGAACTGTGTATAAAGACATGCACTAGTAATGCTTTATAACCTTGTGATATTACTAAACGCCTGAAAGTCAGATATAGAATTATAGACTATCTGAGTTAGAAGGGCCTACTAGGACCATCAAGTTCAATCCCTGACTCCACACAGGACCACCCAAAAAGCAAGGTACATGGCATGCAGTGAGAAGTGAATTGCTGCTACTCTGTTTCATGAGGATATTTTAATTGATTTTTACTACCACATTGCGGCAAAAGGTTCTAGTCCTTAGGTTGTCTCAGTGGTGAGTGATCTTATTTGGCTCGCAAATTTAATTTCTTTCTCTCAGGGTGGTGGATTTGAGATGTAACCTAAGTTCAGTCATCTCCATCATATCCAGCCATGTTAAGAGTGAGACTTATTAGGTATTTCATGTAATATATGCTGGCTCAGGCTTGATATGTCATTTATCTTCACTTGTGAGGAGATCTTAGAACTCACTTTTGCTAATGTCATCAGTGATTTATTAGTCTCCTCACTTGTGAAGATAAATGTCATATCAGACCTAAGTCATCATGCCTTCCCTCTACACATAAATACAGATTTAGAAAAAGAGTGAGAAGGAGAGTATGGGAATATTCCCAGATGGTTTGTGGTTAGGGATGTCAAGCTTTCTGTGGTGGAAATTGGACATCTGCTTTAATAAATCTTGTTGTTCGAACATTACTTCTTTGACATATCCCTTTAGGCAGATGCCACTGAAACATTCAGGTGCTTTCCTTCACACTGCACAGAACTTTTCTAGGAATGGCAGTAGTGATTGGTAAAAGTCCTTTTGAAAGCTTTACCAGAGGAAATGGCTGGCAGAGAGAGTGGTACATTTGTCACAATATGAAGGGCAAAGTCCCCATTTAGAAATGAAACCTGAATGCCACTTACATGCATCTTCTGTCTTTATGGGCTTTCATATATCACTCAAGAATCAAAGAAAAAACTGTGCACAATGCAGAATAAAACAGAACTGAAAATTGAACACAATTCTAGTTCATTTCTAAGCTTCCATGGATACTGTATTTCAAAGGACCAGAAATCAGGTGAATCTCATTTTCTCTTTTGAGTTCTAGAGATTGAGATAATTTCTTTAATGTGCAGGATACAATACCCAGAATTAAGTTAAGCAGTTGTGTGACAGGTTGAATTAGAATTATTACAGACATGCTACTTGCCATGATGCAGATGTCTAGGAAGACTGAAAGAGACAGAAGTAGTAAAACTGTGATATAAATCCTCATAAATTACTTTTAAACCTGAAGATGTTTAGGTTGTCATGGCATCCGCTTTACTTCTTCATAAACAGAATACCCTTCTTGAGTCCGCAGTCTTCGTTCTGGTAAAAGGTGTTTAGAATTGGCTCACTTTACTTGGTCTGATGAGAATGCATCATGAAATCCGTACCCACAAACCAACTTGATTTTTGTATAGGAACAATCTAATTGCCTTCCGGAAATGTTTGTTTTGCTGAAAGATATCATGTAGCTCCATGACAGCTAAGCTCAGCAAGGGCACTCATGCCTGTAAACTCAATGCTGCCTGTAAGCAGGATGGTTCTTAAGGCTTTAGTTTTCCTCTGCGCACTCCTCCTGCAGCGTCTACGAATCCCAAGTTTGATGACCTTCTGGCTGTGCTTTTCTCTCTCAGCTATTTTTCAGAGGGAAGGAAGACAAGAAAATAACCCTATTTTGGGTGCCTCCTTCTTATGAAACCGACAAGGAAAATTCTAAACTTGTATATGTGTGCTTACATATGGATGTAAGTACACAATGACATACACTCTAATGAAACTTACCAATACGTATCAACACTTATAAATATCTAAAAGGTGGGCATCAAGAGGATGGGCCAGGTGTTTTTTCAGTGGTGCACAGTGACAGGACAAAGGACAGTGGTCATGAAATGGAACACAGAAAGTTCCATCTGAACATGGGGAAAAACGTTTTTACTGTGAGAGTGTTGGAGCACTGAAACAGGCTGCCCCGAGATGTTGTGGATTCTCCTTCTCTGGAGGTATTCAAAATCCACCTGGACGCTTTCCTGTGCAACCTCCTGTAGGGAACCTGCTTTAGCAGGGAGTTGGACTAGGTGATCTCCTGAGGTCCCTTCTGACCCTTACAATTCTGTAATTCTGTGAAATGTCCATTTCATGTATAGTAGTAATATCTTTCTGGGACCAGTAGCTGTCATCACGACAGGAAGACTATCTTGTTCATACCTTTTTTTAGTTGAGTATCAGTTATTATAAAAGAATTCTAAAGGGGAAAAGAAACCACACAAGTGCAAATCTATTATCTTGTGTCTGTCTTGCTGTACTATTACTTAACTTGCTTTTAAATTGTAATGTACAGATTATTCACAAACTTTTCATGTCAGAGTAGCATGATGAGTTATATTTCTGCATTTGATGTTGTTGTCCCAGATGGTAGAGAAATGCTGGGCAAGGGTGGATTTTATCCAGAGCATGCTGCTAAGCCTAGAGTTGTTGTGGTGAGTATTATAAAACCTGTAGTCCTCATTTGTCATTGTCACTTTAGAGGAGTTTGTGGCTACTTGCCATGCCTCTCCTCAGACACGGCGAATTTTACTCCAGGAAAACTTGATACAGTGCATGGGTTAAGCGCTACACCAGGAGCTGGGAATGTCTGTCTAGAGACTGTCTTCATTTCTTTGCAAACAGGCAGACATGTAGAGTATGTGGAAAGGTACCTTTGTGAGGAAGGCCCAGAAATGGCCAGAGCTTGCAGAACTGCTATGGGAGTTGCTAGACTAGGACTTGTTTCTGTAACTATATGGAAAATTTTCACTGTGGGCAAGCCAGCTGGCCTGTCACACTTAACCACATCCTGACAGCGAAGGCAGAATCCAGCCTAAACAAAAGGCTGGATTTTACAGAAAAGAATACAATCGAAGAAAGCAAAGATAATCACCTAACAGAATTTCAGATTATTTTAGCATAACATCAGCTCTACTTACAAATACAAGATTTAGTGTCAGATCTCTGGATTTGCCAAATAATATCTGAATGAGAAATTTGCTGCTAGAAGCTAGTCACAGGATTTGTCTTACTTTAGGCACAGTCAAGAGATTTCTGTTTTGCAAACGATTCATGATCAATCAGCTCATCACAAGCTCAGGCAAGATATGCTTTGTAGATGATATGCATTATAGAGATTGTTTCAAGAACAAATGTGAAGCAGAACTATGCCATTACTAAGAAATTGAATGGTATTCTCTGCATATGAAAGTTTAAAAGGACGTCTAAACACTGAAGTTTTACAAATAATATCCCCATGGTTTAATCCGGTACAATGCTTTTAACAAATCAGAAGTCTGGTCTGCAATTCAGCAGAGTTAAACTTAACAGAAGAAAGGGAGCATAATGATGCTTCAGCAG
>VXAV01009988.1:200702-215631 GCA_013399715.1 Alectura lathami | reverse complement strand
CCTCTTCTACTACCTAGTTAATGGGATTCTACTGGTAAATCCCTGTAGTCAGTTCTGCTTTGAAGGCACAGTCATTTTGTATATGCAGGTTCTCCCTCATTTGTTATGGAGATTGGAGAGTGTACTATGCCTTGGTTTGGGATGAAAACAGGTCACATAATGTCCATTGAAATCAGGAAATCTAATTTTTGCAGTGATCTCATTAGCTTGCAGATACGAAATCTCATAAACAATCCCAGCAACCTTTTCTTTCCCTGTAATCACCATATTCTAATGCTAGTTATGAAAACAAAGCACAATAAATATCACCCTCTTGCTCACTGGTAAGCTGAATAAACCTGAATATCTGAAGGAATATAGATTTCTTCCCTGGTCAGTGAAGGTAACTGTCCAGGTGTAATTTGTAAGGCATAAAAACACTGCTTTCAGGTATAAAAAATAACACTCCCACTTCTTTTCCTGATAGGTTCATAATTTTCCTTTAAATGCTTTTATATTTATGTATTTTTAATGTAGGGTCTCACACATCAAATCAAGTTAAAGCAGTCCTAACACCAAACAGATTTGTTTAATCTTGATCACAAGTTAGAATTACTGGAAATCTGATGACGATTTATTTGGTTTTATCAGCGTAAAAATTGTTTGGATATGTTGGTGATGATGACTAACCATGGTCAGGATGCATCAGGAGACCAAGAGATTAACCTATATGAACCTGTTTGATCCTGTGCACAAAAGAATAGCTGGTATTAGGCAGCAGCTAACACTGCTGTCTTGTCTTTGACAGTGGCCAGAAGCAGATACCTCAGAGGACATACGACAGTGCAGGACTGCAGTGGTACAGCACATCCTCCTGTTTGGAGTGGTCTGTTAACCAGAAAGTTCAATGTTTTCTGAAGGACAGTTATCTATTATTAAATAAAAAAACAACAACCACTGAGCCAAAAAACTTCACCCCTCCAAAAAACACCCAAGCCCAAAAACTCCCATAAAAATCCAGCGTAGATACCTGGGTGTGCCTTTCTATTTATTCCATATGGTATGTAGTATAAACAAGAACATGAAACAAAGCAAAACTTGCTCTTATCATTACCATCTCACAAANTATAGGTTATATGGGAAGTAGATTTAAAGCAGCACACCAACAGATAAAATATAATTCTTTTTGTTAACATTTGCATTCATCTACAGTAGTAGATAATTTTTTTTATGATTTCCCTTTTATCTTGCGTGTGTTTAGCAGTTTTTGTTTGTTAGTTTGTTTTGTTTATTTTGTTTTATTTAATTTGGAATTCTTTTTCCCTCTTATCCCTTTATATTTCTCTGAAATTATCTGGATTATATATTCAATTCATACACCTGGGACTTTAAAATCTCCTTCCAATGATACTGCTTAGATTTCCTGCAACAGAAAATCAAGTCTAGGCAGCAAATGAACACAAACTATTTAACTGAATACAGAAATATTTAGCTCATATCCAAAGTATTTTCTGTTAAAATTCAACCATATTCCTAATGATGTCAGTTTCTGAATAAGATGACAAGTATAGTGTAAATTGGAAAACTCACATTTTTTTTCTTAACTAAATTTATATTACAATGAACTTAAAAGCAATTCAGAATATTGACTTGAGCAGCTCTTATGGAAATGGAAAAAAGGTCTGTAGACATTCAAATTATGAAACCAAAAAGCATTTGCTAAGCAAAACATACACATCGCCAAGATGGGAATATTACAGATTTTTGCACAGAATGTGTTCTGTTAAAAACAACAAGAAATCCCATACCTAGCAGGTAAAATGTCAAATACATAAATTTGTTTAAAAAGTGAAGTGTTTGAATAGAATGCATGAAAATGCTTTTGTACCATTTTCATCTTCTGCTCAGAATACCTTTAAATAATATCTGAGTACAAGACTGAAAGTACCAATTTTCTGTATATTTAGACCTGGTATGATAGATGTTTGGGACATAGCATAGATATTAAATGTGTGTAGATGCATTTAAATCCAATGATTCAGTCGCCTAGCTGCAGTTCATAGTGTCTTTGCTCTTTTTCCTTTTTTGAAGTACTAGTATAACATCCTTCAGTTAAGCATAACATACTTACTTCATGTTTATTAATTACTAAATATAAAATATTTCATATATCTTAATTCATGTATAGTATACATGAATGATGAGTAGAAGCGTTAATAGGATGGTCACGTTTGATATTTCTTAATTAGACAAAATGGAGAAATCTGAAGGAAGACTTTAGATAAGTTGTTGGCATTTTGTCTCTTTTGCTTACTGATGGAAGTAATATCCTTCATGATAAAGATCTTTTGTTTGAGAAATAGTTTGGATTGGAAATTGTATTCACTATTTTTGAGATGAGATCTGTCTAATTTGCAAGTGTGAGTTGATACATCATCCTGTTGTTTTTAAGAAAAAGACAGCTCTTGGACAGGCAGAACCAGACATGGCTGTCTTCCACAAATTTGCTGCTCCCTGTGAGGCAGTAACTCCTGATCCCACTGACTTCAGGCATACTTGTACTGTAGTGAGTAAATTCATCTTTGAAACAGTGACTCCCAGGTCATCCACTGCTTGAAGCAACGCTACAGGTGCAGAGAGCAGCAGCAAGGCTGGGAACAGCCATCTGGCTTGGGTTTGCGTTTTGTGAAGTAGACTTCCTTGGCTTTCCTGAGTTCAGAACTCTGCAGAAGCTTCTCCCTTACCAGAGAGATAAGGCTAACATGACTCTTGCAAATCAGTATTCCCCATTATGTAATGGGAGAAAGCCACAAGGCCCTCACATAAAGTATCTTTCTTTGGAGCTGCTAAACGTGTTGGCTTTTGCACTCCTAGTGGCTTGTGGAGTTGGTGGCAGTTGGAGGAGTCATGTCTTACACATCACTGAGGATGATGTGCATTTAGGAATGGCTTAGGAGCACCAGTCTTTCTGTGTGTGAAACATTAGGTTACTGCTTATTAATTGATAATTCTGTTTCCCTTTTCCAAGGTACTAAATTCCCTGGTGAATTTGGCAGTATATCCTTCTTTTTAGTATTCTTTTATCTCAAGTATACAAAGAATATATTTGAATTTTCAACAGTTTTGTCAATAGGAATGTTATTAATAGAGCTACAGAAACTGAAGAGACTCAGACCACACTATCAACAAGAAGAAATATCAGAAAAAGCGATGCGGTAACAATGTCTAGAAAATGTCTCCCTGGACCAAAATTACCATTGACAAAATAAGAAAGAAATAGCATCAGAGGTAACAATGTCAATCTCTTCTAACAGTTCTTTACTGGGATATAACTAGTGCTCATGTGGCAGGAATACTGTGAAATTCTTTAGTGAATTCATTTCTTGACAGTCTAACACTGCTATGAAATTCTACATAAGTTAGTTCTTATAAAATGAAAATGAACTACGGGTAAGAAATATGTCTGTTGAAGTATTTTTTTAACTGTTGTCTGTGCTGTGTCTGTCTATTTCTTCTGTCTGTGACAAAACAGCATCACTAATGGCTATGAACAAGTAATTCTCTCACCAATACTCAAATATCTGAGTATTTTGCTGTAGTGGAGAACAATTTTCAGAATCAGCATAATGTCTTGTTTTATGTTGTGTAAGCACTCTTGACACCTAACCAATAGTTGTGAATTACTACTGTTTTATCTTACAGTGAATGCTTATTTTTTATTCAATTTCAACAGTGAGCAGCATTACTGCTTTTTGAGACTCTGTGGTAAGTGTATACAATTCTTTATATTTTCGTATCTATTTTGGCAGAGGGGAAGTCTGTTCTGTGCCATTTCCAATTAGAAAATTATAATAGTAAAAATAGGAAAAGAAAAACAAAACCAGAAAAAACTGCAACCACAAGCAACCTGTTATCAGTTCAAACAAAATATTACATAAATTCTTACTTTTTTCTTACTTGCCATATGTACATAATTAGTATAACTTTCTTAATTGTGTCCATCTGAGAGATGTAGTCAAGTGACCCAGAAGGAAAATAACATACTGTCTGAGCATGCACTTTTGAGTTTGGGAAAGTCAAAGCCTATCTGTGCTTGAACCTGAATGCTAACATTAAGGAATTCCACAAACATAGCAGCAGCAAAAGAAAGACCAGGGAAAACGTGTGTCCACTGCTGAATGGGCAGTGGCTCTGGTAAAAAAGGACATTGAAGAGGAAAAGGTACTCAATGTCTTTTTTTACCTCAGTCTTTAGTGGTAACATTTGCCTTTATGAATCCCAGGCCCCTGAGTCCTGTGGTAAACGCCTGTGGGAGCAAGGAACACGGAAAGAAATAAACCCATGCAGCACTACAGGCTGAGCACTGATTGGCTGGAAAGCAACTCTGTGGAGGAAGTCCTGGAAGTCCTGATGGACCTACGCTTGACCATGAGCCAGCAGTTCAGAGGTCAAGCAATCAGAGTCCTGGACTGAAGTAGGAAGAATGCTGCCAGCATCAAGCATTGATGAGGATCAATGCTGATCCTCAGTGAGGCACAGCTGGAGTCCTGGGTGCAGAGCTGGGTTACCTACCACAAAAGAGAGAGGGGACATACTGGAGTGAGGACAGTGAAAGGCCACAAAGGCAATTAAGGGGTTGGAGAATCTCTTGTATAAGGAGATGCTGACAAAGCTGGAACTGTTCGATCCAGAGCAGAGAATGCTCAGGAGGATCAATGTGTATAAATATCTGATGGGGGGAGATGGGGGGAGTAAAGAAAAAGGAGCCAGCAGTATTCAGTGACAGGACAAGAGGGGCAATGGACACAAACTGAAATTCAGGAAATGACTTTTAAATACAAGAAAAAAAGTTACCCTACTTGTGATCACAGTGGTACACTGTCATGGTTGAGAANGCCTGTCCGGCGGGGCTGCAGAGCAGCGCCGCAGTCGCTGGGGCCGCCCCTGGCGCTCGGAGTCCTGTCTGCGCCGGGCTGGCGCGGGTAGGGGGGTGGGGCGGCTTTCCGGTTTTTGGGGGTTTTTCCGGTTGGGGTTTTTGGCGCGCGGGGCGATCGGCTTTGTCCGGGGTGGTCGCGCTGGCGTGTCTGTGAGACCTTACCTTTTGCTGTAAGTTAATTGTTCTACTTCACATCTTTTTATAAACAAAGTTTAATTATATTTAGTCCCGAGTTCTACCTTTTACTTTTCTTCTTAACTTTCTCCTTTTTTTCCCCCCCGTTTTTAACTCTCAGCCGGCAGCCGCCGGCAGCCTTGAGCTTGCTCGGCAGAGGGGGAGGGGAAAAGCCGCTACATACATGTTGCTCAGAAGACTGTTCTGTCTCACCCAGCTCTCAGCAGGAGGGTGCAATCTCCAGAGGTGACTTCCTGCTTCAGCCCTTCTGTGATTTTTTTATTATTTGGAGTGCATGTCCTCATCCCAAGATGAAAACTGCTAATCAATAAAATATGCTTGGAATAACAACATGAAGGTAGTAAACACAAGATCTATTTAATTCATTTGTGACATGATTTATGCAGCATATAACTATGGGATAAGTGGTTGAATAAATAAATTTAGAGAAAGTATTTTTTAGAGGTAAAGGTAAAATATAGAAAACCTGTGAGATATGCAGATCTGCAGAATGAATATGTAACCCTTTTAGACTTTCTGTCATTGCTATGATAATACTTTCAGCTGTATAGAGGAAGTAAAGTTTTTACCCCGTTCAGTTCTATGACTTTAATTATAAGATTTCAGGAATAAGAAAATAACTNCCATACTATAAAGAAATTCTTGCTACATAAAACCTATAAATAAGTCTGGATGGAGACAAAGGCGTATTTTTTCTGCTCAAGAATGCGTTGGTTCTTTTCTCCTTGCAATCACAAAATCATAGAATTCTTTGAGTTGGAAGAGGCTTTAAAGGTCATCTACTCCAACTCCCCTGCAGTGCACAGGGACACCTGCACCTGGATCAGGTTGCTCAGAGCCCTGTCCAGCCTGACCTTGAAGGTCTCCAGGGACGAGGCATCCACCACCTCTCTGGGCAACCTGTGCCAGTGCTTCACCACCCTTATTGTAAAAAACTTTTTCCTTATATCTAGTCTAAATCTCCCCTCTCTCAGTTTGAAACCATTTCCCCTAGTCCTATCACAACAGACCCTGCTAAAGAGTCTGTCCCCTTCTTTCTTGTAGCCCTCCTTCAGATACTGAAAGGCCGCTATCAGGTCTCCCCAGAGCCTTCTCTTCTCCAGGCTGAACAGCCCCAACTCTCTCAGTCTGTCCTCACAGGGGAGGTGTTCCATCCCTGGGATCATTTTTATGCCCCTCCTCTGGACGCACTCCAACAGCTCCATGTCCCTCCTGTACTGAGGACTCCCCATCTGGACACAGTAGAGATGTCTGCTGGTCTCACCACTGCAGAGCAGAGGGGCAGGATCACCTCCCTTGCCCTGCTAGCCATGCTTCTCTGGATGCAGCCCAGGATACTTCTGGCTGTGAGGGCACTTGCAATGCAATGGCATCTCTGTTGAAAGAAAGAGTGGTGTTCTGGGGACAGTGAATTAACAGAGCCGTAAAATCAAACAAATCTTGTTGTCCATTAACATAATGAGGTTTACCGTGTTGCCTAGGAACAGTACCACTTTCAATTGTCCCTCTGATGTCCAGTCTGTAAATGATGATTTTCAGTAGTGTGAAATATTTATGACAACTTGTTTAAAGCTTTTAGACTTTATTACATCTAATCTCTATAATGTTTCACAAACGATTCTGTTTTCTTTTATAAACTTTTTAAAAGGTCTTGCCATCTGGAAACACACTTGACGATAACCTTTTCAGGCTAAATTAAGATGAGTTCATTTTGATAATTTTTTATTTCACTGGTAATGTGCTGTTTAGTCACCAGATAATGGGGCTTTTCATAGATGATGAGAACTCATTATCCCAATCTTCTAATAGAAATGCATCTTATCACAGGTGCGTGACTGTTATTCTTGATTTCATTTGAGATCATGTCTGACAAAATACATAAAATATGGTGTCTTCACTGTCCGTAGGGCAGCTTGCTAATAGGCAATGTTCAAATCATTCACTGTGAAGTCCAGATGTGTCCTGTTTGTCCTCTACCGAGAGCAGAACTTTTTATAGTCTGATGTGCAAGTTTAAAGTGTATCTATTAATAATAATGAAGAAGTCAGACCTCTCTTATTCTTTACTCATCTGTGTGTTACTGAAGGACCAGAGGAAGACTTTTGTTGGAGGTTTATCTATAATTTTAGTTATTCTCTACTTCCTAGGGTTTTCAGCGCTTTGTAATTCTTACTCTGGAAATTCAAGACAGTCTTAAACTTTGATCTGTTGATGGAAGTACCTGAAGCCATTCTAATTTCTGAAAAGGATTCAATGTGTTATGTGAATATAGCTGAAAAAAAATATATATTCTCATAAATCCTACAGCAGCTAGATCTGTTATTTATAAGCAAAACCAGTTGTTTTGGTCAAGAAAGCAGACTTCCTCCAGAACAAAGGTCAAACTGAAATCAGTAGATGCCAGAAACTTAGATATGTAATGCCCTACTGGTATTACATAATATAAAATTCTTAACATTCTGAACATTCAAGAGTTCCTGCAGATGTTTTTATATTTCTTAAGTTTATGATGTTGTAGAAAGTTAGAGTTAAAAAAAAAAAAAAAAAATCTTTTAGTTATATCTACTCCAAAGGGTGCAGGTTATGGCTTCTACAATTTCATTTACTTTTAATGATATTTTCAAAAATGCTAAAAAACAATTTTTACAGGCAGTCTTCCTCTCTAATATTTTACTTTGAGTATAACAAGTTTAAATTTCTATCAAATCCTCTTCCTTTACAAGGAATGACAGATAGATTTTTGTATCTATTTTCCAGCCATTAACTTCTATTTAGTTTAGCTCACCTGAGTATGGAGTTGGATTTGTACAAGTTCAGTCAGTCAGAAAACATTGCTGTGGCTCCACGTTTAAAATCAATTTATTCATTTCCAACATGTTTGATAGATATCAACAAGCAGAGATCTATACAGAACAAACAAAAAGTTTGAGGGAGGCATGAGATTTAAAATGTATCAACTGAGTATACATGCATTTGATTTGATTAAGAAGTTTATGAAGATTTTTAAAATCAAGAAATTGCTCGGTCTAGGGTGTTCATTGGTCTCTTTAAAATGATCATTTTCTATCTTTTCTTTGCCACTATTTCTCAGACATATTTCCGTTTTTTTTTTTTTTTTTTTTTTTTTTGTGGGGGGGAGGGTGGAATTGTTTTAGCTTCTCCAAGATAGAGTCACCTCTACTTCATCCTCACATGGTCTAGATAATTTATATAGATATCCACTGCTTGCTAAGCACTTTATCACAATAAGTATGTAATAGATGATTGACTATTTGTAATATTTTTAGATATTTGTCTTTATTTAAATATTCTTACTCCATCTCCTTAATCCTGCAGAAAATAATGAAAGATGAATGTTCTTACAGAAAGATATAGGATAACAATGTTAAAACCAGATCACAAGGTAATGGCTGCAAGATGTCAATCAGTATCACTGATACAAGTTTCATTGGTTCAAGATCATGGTTGGTGATTTAGTTCCCACTGCTCTAAGTTGGGCCTGCTCTGAGCAAGTGTTCAGACAGGATGACTCTAGAGGTCCTTTGCAGCCTAAATTACTGCATGATGAGAAGCAGCCTTACATAATAGAGGATAGATACTAGGCAAGATTCAGGTGTAATATCCCGAAGTTGTTCTTTAAGCATTTTCTCCTCATTTTCCTATTGTCTCCTTCTGCAATGGCTCATCAAAATCTATATTTGTACTTCTGCTTTCCTGTTCTTCCTCTGAACTCTCTAGATGAGGTCCCCAGCCTCAAGCTTGCCTGTCCCACATACTCCCTGAACCCATCTTTCCCACCTCTTGGAGCAATCTGCCGTCTCTTCCATTCTTTAGCCATTTTGTCAGAACTTTGCTCTCTGCAACATCTGAGACCATTTCAGAGAGGGTTAAGCTCCCTCCCACATACTTTGGTACAGGTGCTTCTGTGAAGGTTTTTTCCTTTCAAGAGAAGTTGGAAGCCTGGGTGAGAAGGGAAGCAGAAGGCACCAAGTGTGTGAAATGACCTGTCATGATGAAACTATCCAGGCAAATTCATGGCATTTATGATCTGAATTTGCCAGTAGGAACACCAGTGTCATGGTGGAGAGGCAGGTTTCTCTTAGTGGGTGCAGGTTAGTGCAACACTGTAAGAAATATCCTCGATTTATGTTGTGGTAGAGCCTACAACAAGGTCCAGCTTGTGGGTGGGAGGTAGCCTATGAAAATAAAGAGCATACACATAAAACAAGAGGGTTTTTTTTTTTTTTTTGCCTCAGCGAACTTGCATTTTCAAATACAGTTTACTGATCCTTCCATAGAAATAAAGATGCTCTTCACCTTACACAGATCAGATTTAGTATCAGCTTTCATGCCTGTCGTCTGTTCCATCTTTAATCTCCAGGAAACATATACTTCTGTGCTACATTGTAGGAAGGATCTGCTTTCTGGGCTAGTCGTGGCACTAAGAGGCTGTATGATCACTCATGGTCCTGAACTAGTTGATGGCTTCTTTTTGCGTATGCAGGTACATCTGAAGAACAGGATTTCACAAGTCATACCAAAAAGCGTTTAATGTAGTTGGTTCCATGGACTGGAATCTATTTATTTTCATTCAGCTCCATTTTTAACTCCCTAGAGATTTAAGCCTTTTCACATTTATGCAATCTGTGCACTTTTCCAATCCTCTTTTTGGAATACAAATCAGGACTGTTGATCTGTGCTAATAGAAAGAGTTACTTCATTTTTTTTTTTTCTACATATAATGTAATTTTATCCACCGAGTCTCTGAAGTGTTTCTCATAAATTGGAAAGACATCAATACCTTCTTACTAAAACTGCAATATTCTTTACTGACAAACTACGACTTAATAAAGAAGACTCAGAGTTACTGAAAGAGCTCTTTATGTGGTTAAGAAAAATCAGTGCTCACTTAATGTAAAACCAGAAAAAATCTAAATGCATATCTCTGTAATATAAGAGATATTTTACTTCTGTAGGTATCCTGTGTTTATTCTGTCCTGGGATATGTAATGTGCATAAGTACCCAGAAAATCCTAAGCAGATAGGAATTTCCAATGTAATTTAAAGGCTTTGCGTGGAGTTCAAGATCTAAATAGCTGGATGAAGGTTCACAGCTTTGCAACAAGAGCTGTATTGTGTAATACAGAACACATAATATAGTGTGTTTGGTGCTATAAAGCACTCATAACTTCCCCTGAGCACCTGTATTTGCTTTCCATGGCACCGCAGGTATGTCATAGAGTACTATCTAATATTTTAGGTTAACTAGGATGTGTGTGTCCAGGAGACACACCATCCCTGGTGTGTTTGCCCCATCCCTGGCTGTGTTCAAGGCCAGGCTGGATGGGTTCCTGGGCAGTTTGATCTAGTGAGCTACTGGCTGGCAGCCCTGTCCATGGCAGGGGGGTTGGAACTAGATGATCTCTGAGGTCCCTTCCAACCCAAGCCATTCTATGATTCTGTGAGACAAAACAAGATTGAAGAAGCTCAGCAGTTTTAGCCAAACACATTTTGTACAATGCCATCAGAATCTTGCTCACTTTTATATCAATATATACATTCAGAATTTTCCCCTATAATTATAAACCTACCCTCTAATTGTAATCTTCTTTCAATTCAGGAAGTGACAATGCTTTAAAATAAAAGATTAAAAAAGCCCACCTTTAAAGTCTGTAATTTTATCTCATCTTCTATTTGATTTAAAAATAGATCTCCAGAAATCATTCTATTTTTAATATAATGATTTTTCAAGTATGCAGAAGTGTTTTACAATCAACCAGATTCTATCCTGTTTCTTAATTGTAGCTTGCTAGTTAATAGGTAAATTCAAGATATACTGTTTTCTCTGCATAGAGATAAGCATGCAAACATTTTAACAATATCATGATATCATCACTTTAAGTACTTAATTAAAAAAAAATAACCTAAATATAATTAATCTGAATTTTCTTATTTCTTCTCAAATTCTGTAACAGTTCAAAAAAAAAAAAAAAAAAAAAAAGGCAAATATAGCCTGTTCCCAAAAAAGTATTCATTCTTCGATTGTTCCTACCAAACTTTGTATCTGATCTCTGACTCACTATCTTTCCTGCTGTTTGTTTTCCAGATTGCCCAGAGAGGCTGTGAAGTCACAATCCTTGGATATATTAAAAAGCCAGTTCTCAATGTACCGATATGCCTAATGCTCACTTTATAAGAATTTTGGGTATCCTGTTAAAACACCGTTCACAAACTGAATGATAGTAAATGTCTGCTCAAAACTTTAGTTATGTCTGTTTAGAACTACCTTTTATGTTTTCTAGAAATGCAGAAACTGGGAGAATGTTTATTCACTATTTGCTATCAGTATCTAGGTCTTCACATTTCTGATTCACAGTCCAAGGCTTTTCATGTTTTTTCCCTTCAAGCCTTGTTCTTGCAGTGTAATCAACAGGTAAGAATAATTGCAAGAGTTACTTTTTGCTTTTGCCAACAGTTAATGCATTGTTTTTGGCTCAAGAGTGGACAAAATATGCTGTTTTTAGAAAGGCTTACCTTCATGCTGTACTGAGCGTAAGTGGCATGGTGTGGCTTTTTTCACACTAATCAGTAATTAGATATTTATTCTAATAGGAAATGAATTAATTTTCCACAATGCAAGACATTTTTGTCTGTGTAAGTAACTGGTAAGTGATCTCTTTGTCTTTCTCTCAAACCATAGGTGTTCTTATTTGTTCTACTTTCTCTACACATCCTATCGAGGGGAAAAGCAAGTGAGTGGCTGGATGAACAGTTAACTACAGGCCAAGTTAAACACTTGCTAACTTCATTTGTGTTCCACAGACAGACATTATCTTCTATGGATTTTCTGCAAGAAGAATACCAAAAACACTTTTTCAGAACTACACAAGTTAAAGTGTCTTGGGGTACTGGTGGATGACCAGCTGGACAGGAGCCAGCACTGTGCCCTTGCAGCGCAGAAAGCCAACCGCATCCTGGGCTGCATCCAAAGAAGTGTGGCCAGCAGGGCAAGGGAGGTGACTTAGACTTCATATAAGGAAAAAAATCTTTATGATAAGGGTGGTGAAGTGCTGGAACAGGTTGCCCAGAGAGGTGGTGGATGCCCCGTTCCTGGAGACCTTCAAGGTCAGGCTGGACAGGGCTCTGAGCAACCTGATCCAGGTGTAGGTGTCCCTGTGCACTGCAGGGGAGTTGGAGTAGATGACCTTTAAAGCCTCTTCCAACTCAAAATTTCTATGATTTTTTGATTCTATGATAGTTATTAAAAGTAGAACTACACAAGTTAATAGTCATTAGCATTTTACATTTCAGTGTATCTTCCAGGACCTTCACAACACTATATGAGTTCAGCATATGATGCTTTTCTGATACCTGTAGCTTCTTTTCTTACTTTCTTTTCCCTCTTAGTTTTCCTCTGCTTTAACATCAATCTGCTGCAAATATTTCCAGGAAGTGACAGTAACATTCTGCTGAGTTGCTTGTAACATTTTGGCTTGTCTTCCTTCTATGGCACTGTGACACTGAAGGCTGATATGTTTTTGTATTCCATGCATTATTGTAGGTCCCTGGTCATTCCTTTCAGATTCTTCAGTCCGATTCTGTCTGATATTTTGCCTTGGCCATGCAGCTTCCTGCATACTTTTTTTACTAACTTCAATTCTTTCCTATTGGAAATGTGATAGCTGACTATTGGAGTTTGAAACTTTTCTGTGAGAACTTAGGTTTAACCCTAGGTTTTATTCTATTCAGTTTCTCTTGAAAGTGTGCTTTCCATCTATTTAGTTTATTTTGCTCAATTTTTAGTGTAAGTCCTGCTTAATCCTCTCACAGAAAGATTAGTTATCTAGTTTCTTAAGATTTTTTTGAGTATTTGGTAGCTAGATCATTTTAAAATTGTTCTCTTGTACTATACCTTCAGTTTGTATGACTTTAGTGCCTATTCATATGTTTTCTCTATTTCTTGATTTTGCAATGAGGTCTTTCATGTTTCTGACATTATGACATAAATTGTTTCTGTTGAAAGAATAAAAAGGCTGTTGTAAGAAACTGGAGGATCAAACCAAGGTGTCGTGCTTTTAATAGTGACAACTAGTGAATATTCTGACAAAGACTACGTCGAGTGATCTTTGATATTGCAGTTCAGTGATCAACATTTTGGGAGTAAGGGATCATGTGGTCCAACTATCACACCTACAGTAGCTACTGGTGGACTTAAAATCTATGAATTCACCTAAATCTGCTTTGAACATACATATTCCTTTGACCTCCATTAAATTCAGTGATAGTATTTTCTACAGTTGAATTACACACTGAATAAGAAAGTGCTTTGTGTTAAAATGATGCCAAGAAATTTTGATGGCTACCTCTGAGAGGTAATCACTACCTCCCTATGCACATATTTGTCCTACTCATTGTAGTAGGGCTTTCCCCTTGCACTATTCCTGAATTTTCTGGATTTCCAGAATTTACCTTTGACTTGTCATAGTGCATTTACATAATGCTTACTGGACTGTTGATAGGACACTTGCTATGCTCACTTGCCTTTGTTGCTGTAGGACTGTGCTCTATCAGTAGGGGTGTTGCCTGATCTCTATTATATTTCCTTTGAGTCCAAGCTTGCCTCCCCTTAGGGAACATCCTACTTTTACTGCTCTCCAACAGTACGTGTAATTAAATGTTTTTCATTATATAATGCAATGTAATAATATGTACTATTTTATATTTATTAGCATGTATATTTTTTTCTAATCCTCAAGTCATTCAAGAAGACAATGTTCCAGTCTTTCTAAACAAGAGGGAATACTCCACTAATTTTAATGGCAACAAAGAGGCTGCCGCTTATTAAACACGGTTTTTCAGTTGCAGTTTTGGAGTAAGCTGTCAGATGGCATGTGAGTGGATTCTGCATGAAAAAGGCAGCAGTTCCAGGTTAGAAAAAGCCTTCCAAATTAATCCTTTTTCTTAAAAGCGGTGGAGGCTGAGTTATCAAGCTTAAAGTCAATTTTAATATGGTCAGCTTTGGTTTCTAATCAAATCTTAGCTATAGCTATTAAGAAAAAAACTCATGAAGACAAATATGTCTTTCTGGATTGGAACAAGAGAGGGGAAGTCATACTTGACAGATATTATTTTCTAATATAATTTGATTTTGTAAGAGTATATTAAACACCACAGCAATGAAAGCAAATGATAATAAGACTTGAAGTGCAAAAGAAGCTGTCTATGAAGCTCTCAGGAGCAGAGGACACGGGACAGTGAAAATATTAGCTAAAAAGCTGGGGAAATTGAATGATGTATGGCATAAAGTTGTGTAAATTCTTCAAAGGGTTATGAGACCTTCCTTAAAGTCCTTATGTTTTAAAGCATATAGAACTGTCATAAATCTAAGTTTTTTTTTTTTGTTTAAATCCCCCAAATGAAGGGAACTTCTATTTTCAAGCATCAGAAAAAAACAGAAAACCTAGCTCTGATTTCTGATTGTAACTCTTGCAAAAACAGAACAAAAGCTAGACAGAAAGTGTATACTGCATTCGTTACCTTTATTTGTATTGTGTTTTTTATTCCTTCACTTGCTCCACATATTTTTTCCTCCTACTTGTTTAGAGAAAATGCAAGTGACTGTCTAGTGAAAGCCTTACAACCCTGCCAACTCTTCCCTAGTGTATATTCTCTAGTTCTTCTTATTATTTACGTGACAGCTGAAGTCCATCCTCTTTAAACTATTTAACTATTACAGCTCAAGAAATCACTTTAACCCCTTCCGAAAATATTAAACATGGATGCAGATGCATAGCAATCTAGAGAGCTAGCGGAAAAAAA